>CAUYLG010020840.1:0-12500 GCA_963573385.1 Cacajao melanocephalus
TTTGCTTTTCTAATCTCACTTAATCCAAAGAGAAATCGCACAGTGCTTAGACCTACTGTTTCTCAACATTTTGAGCACGCACATTTTCGTACAAAAAAATCTTTTAGGGACTGATATTTAAAAGACATTATTTTCTAAATATAAAAGTACATTATTAAATGAAATATGGTCATACAAATCAGGCATCCCTATGCTTTTCCCATTTGAGTATCACTGATCTGGAGACATGAAAGAACTGTTATTTTTCAAGCAGTTCTCCTGAAATGTTATTTATTGCAATTGAGCTGTTGGCGTGGACAAGGGTTTAAGAGAATTGAAAGTCTACAACCAGATAAGGGCAGCTCCAGCGCTTTAAACAGCCGGCCAGGCCCCGAAGGCTTCCAGGCTGAGGATTCTCAGGGGCAGGGCTGGCCGTGGTTGAGGAAGAAAAGAGGGGAAGACATGGCCTTTAGGAGATGGACGCCGCATAGGACCTGGTTTCTGGCAAAGGAAACCACATCGGCCAGGAGAGGTGGCCTGTAATTCCAACACTTTGGGAGGGCAAGGTGGGAGGATTGCTTGAGCCTAAGAGTTTGAGACCAGTCTGTGAGACTACTCCCTCGTCTCTAAAAAGAAAATATAAAAATTAGCCGTGTATTTAGGTCAATATGTGATAGTTTACTTTGACTAGTGTGGTCTTAGACGTAATTATTTCGTAGGCGTGGAGATGCACGCCTGAGGCGAGAAGATCGCTTGAGCCCAGGAAGCTGCAGTAAGCTGTGATAGCGCCACCGAACTCCAACCTGGGTGATAGAGCGAGACCTTTTCTCAAAAAAAAAAAAAAAGGAAAGAAAGAGCGAAAAAAGAAAACCAGATCAGCATTTGGGGTGCCCCTTCCCCTCAGTCTTAGCAAGATCCTGTGTTTTGAAGCGTAAGGCAGGTGCGTGGTTCAGTCATGTCCAATGTTCAGACCACTCCTCACTTTTCACATCCTGTAGATGGAGCTGTCAGGTTTGACCACGGCCAAGCAGCAAATGTAGTCCAGGGGACGGCTAGAGGTGAGGTCCTCCGCAAGACCGGCGTCACTGCGTGGGCCGAGCAAAAACCTGAGTCAGGCGGCAGCCAAGCAAGGTCAGTGGAGGGGGCGGGGGCCCGAAGTGGGGCGGAGCTTGGGAAAGTCTGGCGCGAGGGCGGGGCGGGGCCAGAGGTGGGCTGAGGCCGGATCACGCGGTGGGGGCGGGTCCCGTAGCCCCGTGAGGCTCGCGCCTGCGCACGGTTCCTCGGCGGGGCGGGGCTGCGCGCGCGCGTTGCGCAGACCCTGGAGGGCGGAGTCCAGGCGGGCGCCGGCAGAGGGAGGGGGCGCGGCGGCTTTGGAGTCCGGCGCTCCCTCTGGCCGCAGACGCGATGCTGGTTGCTGAGGCTCCGGCGGCGGGAACGGCGGGGATGTGACGGGCGGCCCTAGCCTTACCTTCCGTCCTCGGGCCCGCGGGTCGCTGGGCGGCCTGCTGCTGGGCCGCGGCAGAGGAGGCAGCGCGACCTCCGCACGGTGAGAGCGGGGCTCAGGGCCCGAGCCGGGGCCGGGGCCGGGGCCGGGGCCGGGGCCGGGGTCGGGGCCGGGGCCGGGGTCACCGCGGGCTCAGGGGGCAGCCCAGGACTAGGCGCGCAGTCTGGGGCGGGGCGGAGGCCCGGACTCCCGGGCTGAGGCAGTGGCGCCCTCCTGTTCCCCGGCCTCCAGGGTGAGACTCTGTAGCTCCCCACGGACGCGGGGCGGGCGCGGGCCCGAGAGGCTGGAGGACGCCCTCCCTGCGGCTGTAACAGCTTGGGGCCTCGGGCCGCGGGCGCCGCCGCCGCCTTTCAGGGGAAATCAGGGCGAGGCTGAGGTACTCAGTGATTTCAGAGCCCGGTAGCTTGTGAGGGTGGATGAGGAAAGTACCGGGGCGCCCCGAAGGAGTGGGATTTTTTTTTTTTTTTTAATTACGGGGCTAAATCAAAGACACACCCTAAAACACATCCTGAGGTGAAACTTTGGCGGGGCACACCGTTGCCGTAGGTTCAGATCTTCTCTCTTCTCTTTAGACATGTATTTTCATACATTTTATTTTTAATGCACCTACTTTCTTGAGAAAGTAAAAGGAGGAATGAAAGGACTCCTTTGTGGTGGCTCTTGGTGGCGAGGCTTAAGTTTATATTTCAGTAATTGCAGATTCATCTGTGTGGGCTCCCTGGCCAATGAGGCTGGCTGCTCCCAGACTAGGCGTTAGCGGGGTGGAAATGACCGATGCAGGGACTCTGTGGTCTCAGACTGGAGTGTTGGTTGCTCACTCCTGTAGGTGAGAAATTGAGCTTTAAGCTTTTCAAAATGGCCGTATGAAAGGCATTCCTTTTTTCCTGAGCATTAAAATATAACAGAGCCTATGAATTTGGTTCTGTTTTTAGAGCATACTCTTTTAGACTAGTTTAGAGACTTCAGAGATGGCAGCTGCTCTTCAGCCAAAAGGAACTTAAGATGCTCTCCTGCAAAAGATAGGTGCAAAACATCTTATCTGTCATCAGTATATGATTAACGATGTAAATATTCCTGAGTGGTTGCCTGAAATCAGTGTTTTTTCTCTTGGACTTCATTACTGCTTGCTTCTCTTAATTTATGAAAACTCTTTACTGTTATTTTTTGTTTTCGTTTGTGTTCTTAACACATTGGGTTCAAATAATCTTCAGGTTAAAAATGCGCACTAGGCGTAGTTCATACTGTGGTACTTCAGCATCGTATTAATAAGTCATAGTTAAGAAGGCGCTAGAAGCCATCCTGAAAGCAAGCGGAAAGTCTCCATTAAGAATTCTGTAAAAATTCTACCTTTCCACATTCAGACCTGCGTTTTTGTTGCTTTGACTCAACTCTTTTGACTGTATGGTGGAAGAAAGGACTTTGAATCCATATTTAGAAGTCCTTCAGTGACTTCATAGTCTATGTCGATAAAATTGAAAGTCCTTCATGATTAGTGGTATTTGTCAACATTCTAGTGTCATCTTCTACCATTATGCCTGCCCTCTCCGTATAAGACTGCTTGCAGTTCTCTGAAGATGACATCTTCCTCTGTGGTTTTTCAGTGTTCCTTTGTTGAGAATTCTCTACCTAGTAAACAACTTGCCCTTGAAGACCTTACTAAAGTGTCATCTCTGAGGCTTGTCTAGACAGCTCATCCGTCCTGTCTTAACTGATTCGTACATTCTGCAGTTAGTATTTGTCAACCGGTAGTTAATCGTTTGTTTATATGTCTGTCTCCACCAGGGTTTTGGGCTGCTTCGTGTTTTTTTTGTTTTGTTTTGTTTTCCTGAGAGAGTGTCTGTCAGTGTCACCCAGGCCGGGGTGCATTGGCTTTAATCTCAACTGACTGCAACCTCTGCCTCCCGGATTCACGAGATTCTCCTGCCTCAGCCTCCCAGGTAGCTGGGATTACAGGCACACACCACCACACCCGGCTAATTTGTTGTGTTTTTAGTAGAGATGGGGTTTCACTATGTTGGTCAGAGTAGTCTTGAACTCTTGACCTTGTGATTCACCCGCCTTGGCTTCCCAAAGTGCTGGGATTACAGGCCTGAGCCACTGTGCCCAGCCTGGTTTTTGGGCTTCTTAAGGGAATAGAACTTTGCAACCCTAACACAGAGTTGTGTGGTGCAAATGCTCAAAAACCATTTACCCAATGCGTTTTTGACAAATAATCCGAGTCTTGAATATAGCTATAAGATAGGTGAAATATGTTAGACCACTGCATTCAGCATCACATAATATAGAAAAGAAGAATGCACAAGGTTGTTTTAAATATCCATGAATGAAGCAAAAATTGTTGTTGGTTAGGAAGAAAGCCCCAGTTACGTTTTTAAAAGTTCATTTTATGACACAGGAATTTAAGGGCATGACCAGTAAGGATTGCTGCTTCATTGGTCGTACAACTTTATTTTGAGGCACAGTAATTTGCCCAGAGTCATGCAGGTAGAAAGGGAAGGCAAGGATTACAGTCTAGGTTTGACCATCTTTGTAGTTGACTTTTGCTCCTAGTCTCCTAATTCTAAATTTTAATTGTTTTACAATTCCAATGGGAGTTGTGAGCGAATTGGAGGTATACTGAATGAAGAGTGTATTAAATTAATAGAATATTGAACTTGAAAGAATTACGAGGTTATTTGGTTCAACTTTCAAAATTTTAGCATTAAACAACTCCAGCCTGAAAAGACAAATAACTTGTTTGGGATTGCTTAGGCTCACCTATACCTCATATCTCCTGACCTTGTGATTGTGTGTTTTTCATTACTCCATGGTGCTTTGGGGTGAAATGAAGGAGTTGTTAGTTTTTTCAGAGGGAGTGCAGATCTGCTTGCACTTTAGAACCCTTGTGGCTGAGAAACATGATAATTCATTTGGGGATATAAGAAACCTAACCTTTGCTGTTCCACTCAGCCAGATAGCTTTAACATCAGTGCTTGGGGCCGTCTCTCCAGATGCCCCATAACAAGTGCCTTCTGATCACCATATGGAGATCTCTCATATAGTTAAGTTTTGATGGTAAAATGAGATTTTAATATAAGAAGGTTGCAGCTGGCTAATAGCATGGCTAAAATTACTTATGTGGCTTGTCTGTGAGAAGAGCCTGTCTTACTCTTATGTGATAGGATTTTTGGGGAAAAAATCGATGATTGTGGCTGCCTGTAAAAAGTCAGTTTTGAAACGTGTACTTAGTGGTGTGGGCCTGACCAATTCCAAAAGGCTTTTTATCTTACAAACAACTTAATGGTCAAAGAAATTTTAAAAATCAAAACAAACTTTTAATTTTTCTTCTTATCTCCTGTCATATCTAAGTGATTTTAAATGATAAAGCATAAATATAATGCTGAATATTTGCTTTCATATTTGATGTTTCATTTTTGCTGTAGTTTTTATGCCTTTAGATGTTTATACAGTGTTACAGTGACTTATTTCTTAATAACTGCACATCTAGATTGCTTACTATTTTGCAGGTAATGCAGTTAGTGTATAGCTAATGCAGTTAGTGTATAGTTCATGATTTTGCTTCTTTCCTTTAAGCTAAGGGCCTAGGAGCAGGATTACAAAGTCGGAGGGTATGAAGGTTTTGTTAATTTTGAAAAATATTACCAGATTTACTTCTAAAAGATACTGATTTACACTGACTCCAGTAGAGTTTGGTTGACTAGTTCTATCTTGCTTTATAGGTTTTTGCTTTTAAAAGCTTGTTTTTTAAAAGGGACGATAAGGTTACTTGCAGTCTAACATCGTAGTCCGTAGTAGAAAAACAAATGGAGTATCATTCTGGTTTAATTTTCTCCTTTATTTGTCCATCATCCATAAATTTATTGGAATCTTCTCACCAGTTTTCATTAGCACTAATATCATAAATATATTAATCTCTTGAAAAATATTTCTGATCTATTTTTCCTTATAGGCTCTGTAGGTTTTATATTATTAAATTTATATTATTATGTATTTATTTTAAAATTAGTGTGGCTGGGTGCAGTGACTCATGCCTGTAATCCCACCACTTTGGGAGGCTGAGGTGGGAGAATCACTTGAGCCTAGGAGTTCAATACCAGCCTGGGCAACATAGTGAGACCCCATCTCTATTTAAAAAGAGAAAAAAATAAAAGAAAAAAAGTCAGTGATTTTTGTCTTTTGATTGTGTTATCTGAGAATGAATGTCATGCTCCTGACAGTCACCTGCCAAAGATAACATAGGTAGTAAGCATTGCAAGTGGAAGTCAGCCTGCTTTTAAAAGATGCTATTTGATGCCTAGGCTTTGAACTTCATTTCTTAGACATTGGAAAGATTAGGTGTTGCAAAGCAAGGGGATGATATGGTATGTTATCTCTTTTGGGGAGATGGCTCATGTGACAAAGTGGCTATATATTGACTTAGGTTTATAATAGGAAGCGGTTGAAATAGTCATGTGAGAAATGAAGCCTAAACTTTGAGGTGGAAATGGAGATCAGGGGATATTTTGGAAAGATACAGGATTTAGTAACTGATCTATAAGAGAGTGGGAAGGCAGAGTATTGATTTGGAAGACATAGAGTGGGGTAATGACAGATGAATCTGTGCTCACAGCCCTTTGTTATATTTCTTTCACAGCACTGACTGTGATGTTTTGTACCTATTCTGGTGACACATCTGTCTCCCCCACTGGATTGTGTGCTTGTCAAGGATAGGGACCGGGTAGAGGAATGAGTGACTATCGGATGAGATTTACAGAAAGACATCAGGAGACTGAACTGGGAAAAACCCAAATCACCAGAATGAAAGAGTGAGTGGAGGAAGAGGAGCTCTAGAATGTGACAGCTGTCAGGGAGGATGGGTAAAGAGCCATCAGGGAGGGAGCAGAGGAGAGGAAAGTATTAGCACAGATGTGAGCGTGTAGAGTGCTGCCACCTCAGGCTACAAACAGTTGTGGTTGATGTGGCCTGCTGTCATAAGCTGATGAGTGGTTGTATGGGGTGAACTTGTCTTTCCTTTGTTACAGACCGCTCCCCCCATGCCCCCCACGCCCCTCCCTGCCAAGCTTTCTCTGAGTATCTGATTGCTTTCTGCCTCTCTGGCTTCTGACTTCTGCTTGCTGCAGGTGCTGATGCTGGGGTGTGATTCAGCCTATTGAGATTAACCAGTGAGAACAGTCCTCTGTTTTTAAGTGAATTGACCAGTCACAGTATGTGAGATGTAATCTCTGAGTTTTTAGCTCTTCTCTGCTAAGTTGATTGCTTTGGAATGCCCTAGAGTTACTTCTCTACCTTTAAAGACTTCTGGTTGGTTATATTACAGTTTGGAGCCATTGGGAAGCCAGAGGATTCTCAAAGGTTGGATCCATGAGCACTGAAGTTTTTCATCTGTTTCCTTTTCCATGTTGATCAGTAGCTTAGTTTGAATGTAGTTGGATCATCTTTGAAGATTGTTGGTCTTAAAAATGCCACAGATTCTTCCAAATAATTAAGAATCTCTCTGTTTTCTTTGTACTTTATACAAAGTATATAGACATAGGGGGCTTGTTTTACATTTTCTTGGTCAGTTCCTAACTTCATGTGTCTATTTTTCAATGAGTTACTTGGTAAAGGAATTTGCTCTTGATTTTTTCTACAACCGTTTGCTTCTGGCCATCCTTACCCTCTGTTCTCTGCCTTCTCTGATTTTCATCTACCTGGTTTCTGGCCTTGGTAAGAACAGTAGGAAGGGGAAAACAGAAAAAGCATGAGTGAAGCTCCTCCCTTCCCTTTGTTGTGTTAGTCTTTGCTGCTCTCCTCCCTGCCATCACTGCTCCCAGCTGTTCACTTTGGCATGGTCTCTTACCCTGTATGTTGAGGTCTGTGTGTGGGAATAGAAATGCAAGGCATGGCTCTTTAGCTGAGGAATGATGGGCATCTCAGGGTTTTGGTCCTTTTGCGATCTCTGTTTTGGTGCCTGGTATTGAAAAGCCAGCTCAGTGACATCTTGTATCTGAGCAAATGTTTTCTGTTCCCCGGCATTCTACTTGTGTCTCTCTCTCTCTCTCTCTCTCTCTCTCTCTCTCTTTTTTTTTTTTTTTGAGACAGGGTCTGACTCTGTCACCAGTAGTGCCATCATGGTTCACTGCAGCCTTGACCTCCCGGGCTCTAGCTATGCTCCTGCCTTGGCTTCCTGAGTAACTGGGACTACAGGTGTGTACTACCATGCCTGGCTAATTTTTAAAAATTTTCATAGACACATGGTCTCCCCATGTTTCCCAGGCTGGGCTCAAACTCCTGGGCTCACGTGATCCTCCCACCTTGACCTCCCAAAGTGCTGGGATTACAGGTGTGAGCCACCACACCTGGCCCTACTTTTCTTGAAAATGCAAAATTAAATTCCAGTCCTGTTTTTTTGAATTGCCTCTCCTCCTACCTAACACTACCCCCATATCAAGATAGCAAAACCTTTGATGAATGAGCCCCTAGTGAATACGCTAGGGACAAAGAAGCAAGACAGATACCAGAAGGTACTTTGAACTGTTGTTGTCATCATATTAATGGCATTTTGTTGCAGCCTGAGTGCTTTAGGGCAATTTGAGAGCTTTCTCTGACCATTATCTCTTGGCAGCCAGTGTTAGGGTTGGAAGTTACATAATAATTTCCTCTGAAGACCTAGCTTAGAAAAACAGGGACTATTTTAAACAGCTGTTTAAGTCTGTAGAATGGACTTGGTGATATTTTGATCAGAGTTGGTAGTCCACTTTATAGGAAACATCCAGGTGATATTTATTTATTTTCAGGTGTGGGGAGGCAGGAATGGTCATTTTTTTTTTTTTTTTTTTAAATTTAAAAATTTTCCTTAAGTGTGTTTTCCTCATTTTAGGAATAGTATGGCTTGTCAACCTATATTTATTATTGGTACCAGCTAGAGTTGTAGACTTGGCCATCGTTGTGGACCTTTCTTTTTTTTTTTTTGAGACAGAGTCTACTCTGTCGCTGAGGCTGAACTGCATTGGTGCGATCTCAGCTCATTGCAACCTCCACCTTTCAGTTTTCGGCGATTCTCCTGCCTCAGCCTCCCAAGTAGCTGGCAATACAGGTGTCTGTCACCATGCCTGGCTAATTTTTTTTGTATTTTTTAGTACAGGGTTTCACCATATTGGCCAGGCACTCCTCAAACTCCTGACCTTGGGATCCGCCCACTTCAGCCTCCCAAAGTACTGGGATTACAGGTGTGAGCCACCGTGCCCAGCCTTGTGGCCTTTCTTGCAGTCCTGTTTTTCCAGGACTTGAGATGTTCTACACTTTAAATTTCTTCAATCCTGGCTTAGAGAACAGATCTTCAGTCTGGATTTTTCTCATTCATTTATTCAAGAAATGTATTCTGAACACTTGCTAGGAAGAGTTCAGTGAACAAGACAGTTTTCTGCCTTTGTGGAGCTTACATTCTAATAACAAGATACGGAAAATAAAAAAGTACATGTGTGATATGTCGGCTATTATATCCCTGTGGGAAAAATAAAGCAGGATAAGGTGAAAAGAGCATGTGAGGCGGATGCTGCTGTTTTATCTAAGGTGGTTAGGGAAGGCTGTAAAAAAAAAACTAGTGTTTGAGCTGAGATCTTGGAGAAGTGCAAATGTGGTCTATGCAGATATTTAGGAGAGAGAGTACTTGATGAAGACAGAAATGGAATGCAAAGATCCTATGGCTGAAGCTTGTTTGACCTGTTCTAGGAGTCAGTAGGCCAGTGGAGGCATTGAGGGGGAAATGATTGGTAGAAGATGAGGTCAGAGAGGTGGGTTGGGTTGGTGGGGGATGTCTGATCATATATGGCGTTGTAGGCCAGTGAGACTGGCTTTTAAAAGGTGGGAAGCCACCAGAGTTTTGACTTGTTCTAAGTAGAACTCTCAGCTGCTGTGTAGAGAATGTCAGGGGTGGTGCATAATGAGATTATTTAGGAGGCTGCAGCAGTAATCCTGGGTGGGAGATGATTTTAGGCCGGGATTGGGAGAAGTGCTCCCATTTTGTATACATTTTGAAGGCAGAGCCAACAATTTAATGATGGATTGAATGTGGGCTGTGAGTTTTGACCTGAACAACTGGACACATGGAGTTAACATTTACGGAGATGGGTAAGAGTGCAGAAGAAGCAGGTTGTGGGGGGAGGTAATAATGAGTTCAATTTTGGACATTTTAAGTTAGTAATCTAAGTGGAGATATTGTGTAGAGAGCTGAGTATGCATGAGTCTGCAGTTCACAGCAGAGGTCTAGGTTAGAGATATATAAATTTCCAGTTATTAGAGAGACAGTATTTAATGCCAGGAGAAGAGATTACAATAATTTAGGGAGTGAGTATGGTTGGAGAAGTCCCACAAGTTAGCCTTGGGATCCTGTAATGTATTCAGAGGGAAAGAAACTAGCAAAGAAGACCAAGAAGCAGCACCCCCGTGAAGAAGGAAGAGAACTAAGACTGAGTGGTATCAATGAAGCCAAGTGAAATGTTCTAAGAAGGAACGAGTGAGTAACCAATTGTGTCAGATGCTGTTAGATTGAGGACTAAGATACAGGAATATGAAAATCATTGGCGAGCTTGACAAGTTGTTTCTGGTTTACTGGTGGAAGTGAAGACTTGATTGGAGTGGGCTTAAGACAGAACTGGGGGAAATGAATTGTAGACTGCTGGGATAGACATTTTTTTCAAGGAGTTTGCTATAAAGTGAAGCTAAAAGCCAGGGTGGTAGCTGGAGGGAATAGCCAGTCGTCAAGAAATTCTTTGTTTAAAGTTAAGTGCTTTTTTTTTTTTTTTTTTTTTGTATTCCTATATGTACATATTGTAAATCAAAAAGTATCTGAGACAGGTCTCAGTCAATTTAGAAGTTGATTTTGCCAAGGTTAAGGATGTACGCCAGGGAGACAGGTCTGTGTGTTTCTCCAAAGATGATTTTGAGCGTCATTATTTAAGTGGAAAAAGCAGGCTGGATGGGCAGGAGAGTGGAAATGATCCCATTACTGAATCCACACATTGCAAAAGAAAAGGAGCAGGTAGGGGAACAGTCAGTTGTGTATTTGTCCAGCGCTCAGTAAACTGGTGCTTTACATAAGATAAGGTGAACACCTAGCTACTAGTGGATATATTTAACTTTTTATCTGTAGCTATCAGCTTAGAAACAAAAGGAAAGGGGGCTGGGCTTGGTAGGAGGCCAAGGTAGGTGAATCACCTGAGGTCAGGAGTTTGAGACCAGCATGACCAACATAGTGAAACCCTATCTCTACTAAAAATACAAAATTAGCTGGGCATAGTGGTGTATGCCTGTACTCCTAGCTACTTGGGAAGCTGAGGCAGGAGAATCTCTTGAACCCTGGAGGCGGAGGTCGCAGTGAGCTGAGATCAGGTCGTTGCACTCCAGCCTGGGTAACGAGAAATACTCCATCTCAAAAACAAGCAAACAAAAACAAGAACAAAAGGAAAGGCAGCTTCTTCTGTGACTTAGCTTTCCGCTTACTTTTTTTTTTCTTTTGGCATAGCGAAATTAGCGCTCTAATTTTTTACTTTCACAGTATCAAGTATATGTAGTTAACAAAATGAGTCAACAGAGAAAAAAATACAGGATCTATTTCTTTGAAACATAAATTAATTGTATCTTAATCTGTGCTCCCAAGGTGGATCATCATGTATCTGTCTTTACATGTAATTTCCTTCTTTCTTTCAAATGAAGATCATGGCCACTGCGGAGAGATGTTGAACGCTTGACCCCCGCTTACTTTCTAGTAGGTGGAGTGGGTGAATTTTTATCAATGTGAAAACTGTTGTTTTTATATATGATTAACAAAGTGTTTTTATGAATTAATAGAAAATGAGTTAAATAGCCATATATGTGCTAACTTATTTTTCTCTGTTGATTATTCTTAGAAGTTTTGAGCAGCGCTTGCCTTGTAATAGCTTCTAAACTTTGATTTAGCAACCTGTTTGTTATAGTAGTTTTACCTTTTTAAAAATAAAAATTAAATTGAAGAACAGATGAGCAACTTTTTCATGGAATTTTTTTTTTTTTTTTTTGAGACGGAGTCTTGCTCTGTCACCCAGGCTGGAGTGCAGTGGCATAATCTTGGCTTACTGTAACCTCCCCCTCCTGGGTTCAAGCAGTTCTCTGCCTGAGCCTCCTGAGTAGCTGAGATTACAGGTGCCTGCCACCTCACCCAGCTAATTTTTGTATTTTTAGTAGAGATGGGGTTTCACCATCTTGGCCAGGCTGGTCTTGAACTCCTGACCTCATGATCAACCCACCTCAGGCTCCCAAAGTGATGGGATTACATGTGTGAGCCACTGCGCCTGGCCTTCCAGGGAAATTTTGTTGGCTACTGTTCTCTACCACCCCTTTCTTTTTTTTCAAATGTACCTGAGCGCATTTTACCATAATTGTTTATGATTACTGAGTTGATGTTTGAGATGAGTTCAGAAACTATGTTGAAAGCACATATTACATACAGTTATAGCACTTTATAAGCCTCTTTTAGTGGTTCATTTATGTTTGAGTAAGTAGTAGTCAGTATTTAGTGCTGGAGAATCATTGCAGTTGCTTCTTAACCCTCTTCATTGCTCTTTCTCCACATTTTCTTACCTTAGCCTCTGATTCCTACTCCTGACTTTTGGATTTCTGAAACTCAGATCTGACCAGTTCTGTTTTTGCTAAAAATATCGTCTGTGACTACCTATTCATTTCAGAAGTTAGCTTTCTTTTTTTTTGCCTCTTTACCCACCATTTGCCTGCACGTGCTTCAGGGGATCTGGAGTGCTCACTAGGATATCTTGCTATGTTGACTATGCTGGTCTTAAACTCCTAGTGCCAAGCAGTTTTCCCACCTTGGGAAAAATGCTAGGATTACAGGTGTGAGCCACCGTACCCTACCTCCCTAGGGGATTCTAATGCACATATGATATTTCTTACCATAAGACTATGGAATAAAGACCAGATTTTTTGTTAGCATACAGATAGTCCTCCAAGAGGAGGTTCCATGATAATGAGAAATACTTAGACATCT
>CAUYLG010020840.1:17500-18617 GCA_963573385.1 Cacajao melanocephalus
CTTAAGATTCCCTTATTCTAAATGATTTTGCACATATTTCAAAATAACTGAATTTATATTTTGTGAATATTTTACAAAAGCATTAGGAAGGGTTTTTTAAAATTAGTTTTGCTGTTGCTTTATTATTTTTTCTTTTTTAATGTTATCTTTTGAATACGTGTTGCTTTATTGTTGATCTTTATTTACTTTCTGATGAATTTAGGGGTTTATGAGGCTGGCAGTAGATTGTCACCTGGACATTATCTTGGAAAATCTATTTGGGTACTCTGTATTGTAGCATTTTGAAGTTGGTAGTCGGATTTGTGTATCATTTTGGTTTATGTTATTCTGCCCAGGGGATTTTCCCTAGGGAAGGTGGGAAAGAAAGGAAAAATTCTTTGGAGAGAATTCCCATGGTGAACAAGTAGCATTTTGAGTCAAGGGAGTAGTGTGCACTTCGGTAAGGACTCCTGAAAGAGCATCTTATGGTTACAGATCCTTAGGTGGTTTGGTGCGGTTGGAAGGCAGGGTTTGTTGGTTAGTGGTGAGAGGGAGCAGCTGTAAAGGAATACCATAGACACAATTTGAAGGCTTGGGTAATTTTAGCTGCACTCACTCACTAGCTGTGTGTCTATATATGATTTCCCTAAGTTTCAATTTCCTTAAATGTGCAAAATGAGAATAATAAAAATATCTACACTGTAGGATTGTTGTGAGATTTAAATTAGGTAACACTGGTGCCTGGCACACAAGTACCTAATAAATATCAGCTGCTGTGTTTAGGTATTTGTACTTTAGCAAATTACCGAAGGATTTGAAATTGAAGAATGACATGATCAGCCTCAGAATTTTAAATATTAACCTCAGGAAAGTTGTGAAAAATTGATTGAAAGGGAAGAAATGGAAGGCAGAAAATTAAGAAGGCCTGTGCTAGCATACTGGCTAGTACGATTCTAGATTAAGAAATGAGGAGAGGAGAGGACAGGATGGGTTTGAGAACTATTGCAAATTATCACGTGCATTGTATTTCATGAGGTGGGGAGATCTAAAGGGAAATAGGAGAATTGGCAGCAAGAATATGGACAGAATACCTAGCTGAGTAAGAAACACTGTGTTTTCCTCCTCTTAATACAGCTCA
>CAUYLG010020841.1:0-37544 GCA_963573385.1 Cacajao melanocephalus
GTTTATAGTTTTCTATTTTTGTTGTTTGCATTTACTTTTTGTCTTTTTTTTTGATTTGGGGTTTTATCTATATTACTTGTAAAAAAAAAAAAAAAAAAAAAAAAAAAAAACCTCCAAATTCTCAGACATGACAACAAAAACAAAAGTAGCAAAAAAAAAAAAAAAAAAAAAAAGAATTTGACTTTATCAAAATTTAAAACTTTTGTATTTAAAAGGCAGTGTCAAGAAAGTGAAAAGATGAGGAAAATATTTGTAACTCATATGTCTATCAGAGAATTGTATTTAGAATATATAAATAACTCTTACAAGTCAATAACAAAAAGACAAACAACCCAGTTAAAAATGAACCAAAGGGCCAGGCCTGTAATCCCAGCACTTTGGGAGGCCGAGACGGGTAGATCACCTGGGGTCCAGAGTTTGAGACCAGCCTGGCCAAAATGATGAAACGCCATCTCAACGAAAAATACAAAACTTAGCCAGGCGTGGTGGCGTGTGCCTGTAATCCCAGCTATTTGGGAGGCTGACGCAGAAGAATCACTTGAACCCAGGAGGCGGAGGTTGCAGTGAGCTGAGACTGCGCCACTGCACTCCAGCCTGGGTGACAGAGTAAGACTCCACCCCACCCCCCCGCCAAAATAAAGGGCAAAATATCTAACTGGGCATTGCTCTGAAGAAAGTATACAAATTGTCAAAAAACCCACGAAAACATATCAACATCATTAGTCCCCAGGGAAATGCAAATGAAAACCACAGTGAGATACAACTTCACATCCACTAGGGTCCCTGTAATTAAAAAAAAGAGAAAAAATAACAGGTTTTCGCAAGGATGTAAGGAAACCTAAACCCTTGTGCACTGCTGATGGAAATGTAAAATGCTGTAGCCTCTGTGGAAAACAATCTGGCAGTACCTCAAAATGTTAAACGTTTGATCCACAAATTCTACTCCTAGATATGTACCAAAGAGAAATAAAAACTTATGTCTACGAAAAACTTGTACACAAATGTTCTTACCAATATCACTCATGACGGTCAAAAGGCGGAAACAAATCATATGTCCATTAACCAATGAATGAATGAACAAAATGTGGTCTATCCCTACAACGGAATATTATACAACATAGAAGGGAATTGAGTGTTGATACATACTACAACATGGATGAACCTTGAAAACATTCTGTTAGTGAGGGAAGAGACCCCTCTTTCCTGTCTCTTGTCTCAGAGGAGGAGGAAGTAAAAGTTGAGACATAGCAGGTGTGAGGTCAGTGACAAGGTCTGTTGGTGCTGCTGATCAGGCCTGCAGGTTCAAGATTAAGCCCCCCACCCTTAATCACACTCCTATCTATAGATCCAAGGCATAATATGGAAAAAATACTCTCTATTGTTCTCACTCAGTCTTACTCAAACCCCAACCTGGTCACATACCCCACACCTACTTTATCAATCACGACCCTCTCACATGTACTTTCTAGAATTGTAAGCCTTTAAAAGGGCTAGGATTACTGACCGCGGTGGCTCATGCCTGTAATCCCAGCACTTTGGGAGGCTGAGGCAGGTGGATCACAAGGTCAGGAGTTCGAGATGAGCCTGGGCCAATATGGTGAAACCCTGTCTCTACTAAAAATACAAAAAATTAGCTGGGTATAGTGGCATGCACCTATAGTCCCAGCTGCTTGGGAGGCTAAGGCAGGAGAATCGCTTGAACTCAGGAGGTGGAGGTTGCTGAGATCACGCCACTGCACTCCAGTCTGGATGACAGAGCAAGACTCTGTCTCCAAAAAAATAAAAAAAGAGGGGGGCTAGGATTTTATTGGGGAGCTCAGTTCTTGAGACACAAGTCTGCTGATGCGCCCAGCCGAGTAAAGCCACTTCCTTCTATAAATCTGGCATCCAGGAGGTTTCGTCTGCGGCTTGTCCTGCTACATTAGAAGAAAAAAGCCAAACACAAAAGCTACATGTTATATGACTCCATTGATATAAATATATGTCCATAACAGGCAAATCCATAGAAACAGAAAGATCAGTGGTTGCTTAGGGTGGAGGGTGAGGATAAGAGTAGAGGGGAAGGGAATTGACAGTTAGAGGGCAGACGACTTTGTGCTATAACGAAAATGTTCAAAAATTGTGGCAAAGGTGCACAACTCTGTGAGTGTATCAAAACCATTCAATTGTTAAAAAAAAATTACCATGATGCAGATATTTCACAAAAATTAGGTATCTACACAAGAAAAAGAAAGTGTATATCTGCACACAGACTGGCACACAATGTTCTTAGCATCATTCTTTTTTGAGTGTGCTTGAGACAGATCTCGCTCTGTCACCCAGACTGGAGTGCACTGGCATGATCACAGCTCTCTGCAGCCTCCATCGCCCAGGCTCAAACCATTCTTCTGCCTCAGCCTCCTGAGTAGCTGGAACTACAGGTGTCTGCCACCACGCTTGATTAATTTTTTTTTTTAATTTTAGCAGAAATGAGGTCTCATTATTTTGCCCAGGCTGGCCTCAAATTCCTGATCTCAAGGAATCCTCCCACCTCAGCCTCCCAAAGTGCTGAGATTACATATGTGGGTCACTGTGCCTGGCCAATTTCATTATTCTTTTTCTGGTTGTTTGTTTTTAAGTTCTGTTGCCCAGGCTGCAGTGCAACGGTGCAGTCTTGGCTCACTGCAATCTCTGCCTCCCGGGCTCAAGCAATCCTCTTGGCGCAGCCTCCCAAGTATTGGGACCACAGGCGTGCACCCCTACACGTAGCTACTTGCCTACCTACTTTTTTGTTGTTGTTGAGACAGAGTCTCACTCTGTTGCCCAGGCTGGAGTGCAGTGGAGCAATCCTGGCTCACTGCAACCTCCACCTTTCAGGTTCAAGTGATTCTCAAGCCTCATGCGCCACAATGCCCAGATAATTTTTTTTTTTTTTTTAAAGATGGGGTTTTCATCATAATGACCAAGCTGGTCTTGAACTCCTGACCTCAGGTGATCCACCCACCTCGGCCTCCCAAAGTGCTAGGATTACAGGCGTGAGCCACCATGTCCGGCTGCCCAGATAATTATTTTATTATTTTTTAAATTATTTTTTGAGACAGCATCTTACTCTGTCATGTAGGCTGGAGTGCTGTGGCATGATCATGGCTCACTGCAGCCTCAACCTCCCAGGCTCAGGTGATCTTCCCACCTCAGCTTCTAGAACACCTGGAACTTCAGGCACTTGCCACCACACCCAACTAATTTTTATATTTTTTGTAGAGATGGGTTTTGCCATGTTGCCCAGGCTAGCCTTGAACCCTTGCGTTCCAAGCGATCCTCCCACCTCAGCCTCCCAAAGTGCTAGGATTACAGGTGTGAGCCACTGCACCCAGCCAGCCTAGCTGATTTTTGTATTTTTAGTAGCGACAGGTTTCACCGTGTTGGCCAAGCTGGTCTCGAACTCCTGGGCTCAAGTGATCCACCTGCCTTGGCCTCCCAAAGTTCTGGGATTAACCTGCTTTTATAACAAGGGGCCCTGCATTTTCATTTTGCACTGGGCCTTGCAAATGATGTCACCAGGACTGAGGCCATGATTAGGTCCCACTTCAGACACCCGGGCTTCAGGGTTTCAAATGGCAAAATCCAAACCTGGCTTCTCTCCACACCTCAGCCCTGGCCTCCTTGTGTTGGCTTCAATCTCAGGCCTCCTGCAGAGGCAGGATAGAGATGGTAGCTTCAGAACCAGTGGCAGCAGAAGCAGCAGCTAAAGTCTTTCCTGAAAACCCCAGCAAGGCCTCCTTGAGTTTCTTTTCTGTTTTTTTCTTTTTTCTTTTTTTGAGACAGAGTCTCACTCTGTCACCCCAGCTGGAATGCAGTGGTACAATCTTGGCTCACGGCAACCTCAGCCTCCCAGGTTCAAGTGATTCTCCTGCCTCAGCCTCCAGAGTAGGTAGGGTCACAGGAATGTGCCACCATGCCTGGCTAATTTTTTTTTGTATTTTTAGTAGAGATGGGGTTTTGCCATGTTGGCCAGTCTGGTCTCGAACTCCTGACTTCAGGTGATCCTCCCATCGTAGCCTCCAAAATGTAGGACTGGAATCTTTGGTGACTTGGCCTTTCTGCTAAGTCTGGGGTCCTCATAGTCTGGCCACCATGGCTGCATGAGGAATTTGACCAGCCCAGCCCCTGAAGGGGGTATTCTAGAAAGAGATCTATAAAACCATCCAAAACCCAGGCTAGGTGTGATGGCTCACGCCGGTAATCCCAGCACTTTGGGAGGCCAAGGAAAGTGGATCACTTGAGATCAGGAGTTCACGACCAGCCTGGCCAACATGGCAAAAACCCCGTCTCTACTAAAAATACAAAAATTAGCCAGGTGTGGTGGCACACACCTGTAGCCCCAGCTACTCGGGAGGCTGAGGCAGGAGAATTGCTTGAACCTGGGAGGCGGAGGTTGCAGTGAGCCAAGATGGTGCCACTGCAATCCAGAGCAAGACTCCGTCTCTAAAAAAACAAAAAACCATACCATCCAAAAACTCCCTCCTGTGGAGAGGGCAGACTAGGAGGGTGGCTGCCCGTCCATGGCATGTACATTCTGATGTCCAGAGGAGTGAGAGGTCCTTGCCTTGACGGTGGAGCGAATACTTCAGTCAGTAGGTCCAGCCTCACCGCCACCGCCCACCATCCAGCTCTCCACCAGGATCTGCCATGTCCTTTGTCTCCTCAGACCCTGTTATGAGGTCACAGTGGAAACACCTGCGCTGGACAGGGAGCATTTCCCTTCTGGAGGGTCTGCATCATCTTTGGCAGCCCACTTCTTGTTGGCATGAGAGAGAACCCAGAAAGTGAGTGATCACCACTTTTGCTTTGCCAGGTTTTTCAGGCTTCACACACCTGCTGAAAGCCTTCCTCAATCTTCTAACTTTTGTTTTTTTTTAATAGGATCTCACTCTGTGGCCCAGGCTGTAGTACAGTGAGCCCAGTCATAGCTCACTGCAGCCTCCAACTCCTAGGCTCAGGTGATCCTCCCGCCTCAGCCTCCCAATGTGCTGGATTATAGGTGTGCACCACCACGCCTGGCCCAGTGATTTCTTTCTTTTTTAAGAAAAATTAATTAAAAATTTAAAATAGGGTGCAGTGGCTCATGCCTGTAATCACAGCACTTTGGGAGGCTGAGGTGGGTGGATCACAAGGTCAGGAGTTCAAGACCATCCTGGCCAATATGGTAAAACCCCATCTCTACTAAAAATACAAAAGATTAGCTGGGCATGGTGGCGTGTGCCTGTAATCCCAGCTACTCTGGAGGCTGAGGCAGGAGAATCGCTTGAACCCAGGAGGCAGAGGTTGTAGTGATCAGAGATCACACTATTGTACTCCAGCCTGGGCAACATAGCAATACTCCATCTCAAAAAAAAAAAAAAAAAAAAAAAAAAAAAGAATAAAAAAAGACCCCCCCAAAAATTTTTAAATAGAGACAAGGTCTCACTATGTTGCCCAGCAGGCTCTCAAACTCCTGGTCTAAAGTGAGGACAAAGAACACCTTCCAAAGTGTTCTTCCAGACAATTCTACAGGTGGGAGTAACTAAAGCTGCCTCCCAGGTTCAAGCGATTCTCCTGCCTCAGCCTTCTGAGTAGCTGGAACTATAGGCACACACTACCTGGCTAATTTTTGTATTTTTAGTAGAGATGGGGTTGATCTTGAACCAGGCTGGTCTCAAACTCCTGACCTCAAATGATCCACCTGCCTAGGCCTCCCAAAGTGTGGGGATTACAGGCATGAGTCACCGTGTGGCCCCAAATCAGTTTTATCCAGACATAGTTTCCCACTCTAGGACTGGAATCTTTTTAAATTAAGTTTTCAAACACTGATCAAGTCAGGGTCTCTGGATAGAAACCATGCCATGGGAATTCCTGTTCTTAGCAACAGGCCTCAGGCTACCCTCTGAGTCTGTGCTGCCATCTTGGCCACCACCCCCCTGGGGTTTCTGCCCTCAGGCTGCATGTAAGCTACGCTTTGCAAAAGAAGAGAGGCTTTGCGCAGACTAGTGCTGAGAGCTCAATAACCCAATGTTTGGTGCCTGGGGTCAAAAAATAGAGACTGGAAAAAAAAAAAGACTAAAAGCAAACAATTTATGTATCACTTGCAAAAGTCTTTGAAATTTAAAGTTTTCAAATTATATATATATATATAAAATCTTATTTTATTTTATATTCTGGGATACATGTGCAGAACATGCAGGTTTGTTACATAGGTAAACGTGTGCCGTGGTGGTTTGCTGCACCTATAATATAAAACCATCACCTAGGATATTAAGCCCCACACGCATTAGCTATTTATCTTGATATTCTTCCTTCCCCCGCCACCTCCAAAATTAATTTCTTAAAATATTGTGAGAAAAACTCAAGGACCAAAGGAAAAAAAATAGACAAATTGAACTTCATGAAAAAACTTTTTTTTTCTTTCTTTTTTTTTTTTTTAAAGATGGGGTTTCACCGTGTTGGTCAGGCTGGTCTTGAACTCCCGACCTCAGGTGATCCGCCCACCTTGGCCTCCAAAGTGCTTGGATTACAGGCATGAGCCACCATGCCTGGCCAACTTTTTTGTTTTTAAGACAGGGTCCTGCTCCGTCATCTAGGCTGGCACGAAGTGGCACGATCATGGCTCACTGCAGCCTTGACCTACCTGGCTCAGCAGGTCTTACTGCCTCAGCCTCCCAAGTAGCTGGGAGTACAGGCGCATGCCACCACATCTGGCCAGTTTTTAATTTTTTGTTGAGACGGGGTCTTGCTATGTTGCCCAGGATGGTCGCCACCTCTTGGCCTCAAGTGATCCTCCTGCCTCAGCTCCCAAAGTGCTGGGACTACACGGGTGAGCCACCATGCCAGGCTGTTCTTGAAAAAATTTAAAATATGCACATAAAAAGATACTATCAACAGAGTAAAAAAACAACCCACAGAATGGGAGAAATATTTGCAAATCATTTATCTGATAAGGGATTTACATCCAGAATGTATAGAAACCTCTAAAACTCGATAGCAAAAACAAACGACCTGATTCAAATATGGGCAAATGACTTGAACTGACACTTATCCAAAGAAGACATATGAAGAACCAACAAGCACGTGAAAAGCTGCTCAACATCTCTAATCATGAGGGAAATTCAAGTCAAACCCACAGTGACATACCATCTGCATCTGACACTCCTTAGGATGGCTGCTATCCAAAAAAACAGAAAATAACAAGTGTAGGTGAGGATGCGGAGAAATCTGAATCCTTGCACGCTGCTGTTAGGAATGTAAAATGGTACAACCATTATGGAAAACAGTATGGCAATTCCTTAAAAAATTCAAAATAGAATTACCATATGATTCAGCAATTCCATTTCTGGCTACATACCCAGAAGAACTGAAAGCAGGGTCTGGAAGAAATATTTGTACACCTATGTTCATAGCAGCATTTCACAAGAGCCAAAATGTAGAAGCAACCCAACTGTCCAATGACAAACAGCTAAACTAAATATAGGCTATGCATGCAATGGAATACTATTCAGCTGTGAAAAGGAAGGACATTCTGACACAAGCTATAACATGGATAAACCTTATGCTAATGAAATAAGCCAGACACAAAAAGACAGATACTATTAATACATTATTCTTACATAAGGTACCTAGAGGAGTCAAATTTATAAAGACAGAAAGTAGAGTGGCAGGCTAGGCACAGTGGTTCACACCTGTAATCCAGTGCTTTGGGAGGCCAAGGCGGGAGGATCATGTGAGTCTGTGAGGTTGAGACCAACCTGGGCAACACAGACAGACCCCGTCTCTACAAAAAATTTAAAAATGTGTTGGCTATCTATGGTGGTGTGTACCTGTAGTCCCAGTTACACGGGAGGCTGAGCTGAGAAGATCACTTGAGCTCAGGAGATCAAGGCCACAGTTAGCTATGACTGTGCCACTGCACTCCAGCCTGGGCAACAGAATGAGATCCTGTTTCTTAAAAAAAAAAACAAAAACAAAAAACAACAAAACTCAGCCGGGTAGAGTAGCCCACGCGGTAATCCCAGAACTTTGGGAGGCTGAGGTGAGAGGATTGCTTGCACCCAGGAGTTTGAGACTGCAGTGAGCTACAATCGTGACACTGCACTTGCACTCCAGCCTGGGCAACAGAGCAAGACCCCATCTCAAAAAAAAAAAAAAAACCCACAATGCTTAAGGAGGTAAAAATAATAATATAAATGACTAAGACGATAAGTTTTATGTTATATGTATTATAGCACAATTTAAAAAAAGTAGTAACATAGTTTTTTAAAAAATCATGAGGCCAGGCACGGTGGCTCACATCTGTAATCCCAGCACTTTGGGAGGCTGAGGTGGGAGGATCACCTGAGGTTGGGAGTTCGAGACCAGTCTGGCCAACATGGGGAAACCCTGTCTCTACTAAAAACACAAAAAATGAGCTGGATATGGTGGTGTGCAACTGTAGTCCCAGCTCCTTGGGAGGCTGAGGCAGAAGAATTGCCTGAACCCGGGAGGTGGAGTTTGCAGCGAGCCAAGATTGCGCCAATGCACTCCAGCACGGACAACAGAGTGAGACTTTGTCGCAAAAAAAATAAATAAAATAAAAATTATGAGAACAATCCAGGGACTAGAGGAACCATTTTCAATTAAGGATCAAAAGGCGTCACCAGTTTTAAGGAAGAGCCAAGGGAGCTGCCTGGACACCTACAGGTGACTGGTGTGCGGGCAGGGCCTGCAGAGGGCTGAGTAAAGAGGATGGGGTAGAGCTGAGCTCTGTTCGGCCACCGCATGAATCCCCAGGTCCCTCGGAGCCATCAGCAGAAGCCCAGGGGACAGAGTGCTTTCTCTCATGGATGTTGAGAACAGAAAACCACAGCACAGGAGGGACACTGAGTGGCAAGAACTGAGAGGTTGGCAAACACGTCTGCAACAAGGAACAAGGTCTGCCCGACCTGTCCTGGGTGACGTTGTGGAACGCAGCAATCAGGCGTCGGCAGCAAACTTGTGCAAAGGCCCCTCTTTTCTTTCTTTCTTTTTTTTTTTCTTTTGAGATGGAGACTTGCTCTGCTGCCCAGGCTGAAGTGCAGTTGTGCAATCTCAGCTCAATGCAACTTCTGCCTCCCAGGTTCAAGCGAATCTCCAGCCTCAGCCTCCCAAGTAGCTGGGACTACAGGTGCCCGCCACCACGCATGGCTAATTTTTGTATTTTTACTAGAGATGGGGTTTTACCATGTTGGCCAGGCTGGTCTTGAACTCCTGACCTCAGGTGATCCTCCTGCCTCAGCCTCCTGAAGTGCTGGGATTACAGATGTGAGCCATTGAGCCTGGCATTTTTTTTTTAAGACAGGGTCTTGGCCAGGTGTGGTGGCTTACACTTGTAATCCCAGCACTTTGCGAGGCCGAGGCGGGCAGATCATGAGGTCAGGAGTTTGAGACCAGTCTAACCAACATAGTGAAACCCTGTCTCTACTGAAAATACAAAAAATTAGCGGTGTGTGGTGGTGTCACCTGTAATCCCAGCTACGTGGGAGGGTGAGGCGGGAGAGTTGTGTGATCCCGGGAGGTGGAGGTTGCAGTGAGCTGAAAAGACAGGGGCTGGCTGTGTCGCCCAGGCTGGAGTGCAGTGATATGATCACAGCTCACTGCAACCTCTGCCTCCCGGGCTCAAGCGATCCTCCCGCCTCAGCCTCCTGAGTAGCAGAGACTATGGGCACTTGCCACTGTGCCTGTGGAGACCCCATTTAAGTCCCTGCAACGATAACCCACTGTGACTCAGGCCTGGCCTTCCCCAACCCCTCACAGGGATACCCATGAACAGGCAGGGAGCCTCACGCTGACCGCTGGGCTGGAACACGGCACATGGTGGATGCCAAGTTCCAGGTCACACTTGGATCGGGGCCAGGCAGCCCTCTTTCCCTGAAGCAGGGAATCCCCCTGCCTGCTGTTGGCATAAAATAGGGTCTGTAGGGACAGTTTGATGACCCTCCGCCCTCTCTTCTGGACGGAAGGACTTGGGCTCCGACTGCCAGGAAGGCCCTGGGAACTGCCCGTGACTGAGGCAAGTTGCCTGATTCAAGGTCACAACTCCTTTCCCGAGGTGGCTGAGGCAGGGGGAGAATCTCACCCGCTTCCCTGAACCCAGGTCTGAAGGGGAGGTAGGAAGCCGAGGCCATGCTGAGCCTGTGTCGCAGCCCTGAGTCTCCTGGGCCCGAACGGCTTCCAAACTTTCCCACGCAAGCTAACCTCAAGAGCACCCCTGAGAAACCTCCTGCACACTCCTCTCCAAGTCACAGTACACATCCTGGGAGCCCTGTGCAGGGGTACAATCTCGGTTCACTGTAACTTCTGCCTCCTGGGTTCCTTCAAGTGATTTTCCTGCCTCAGCCTCCTCAGTAGCTGGGATTACAGGCATGTGCCAAAGCACCTGGCTAGTTTTTGTACTTTTAATACAGAAGGGGTTTCACCATGTAGGCCAGTCTGGTCTCAAACTCCTGACCTCAGGTGATCCACCCACCCCGGCCTCCCAAAGTGCTGGAATTACAGGCATGAGCCACTGCGCCTGGCTGCCCTGTATTCTTTTTGGGGGCTGCCAAAACAAATGACCACAAACTGGGTGGCTTAAACCACAGAAATTTATTCTCGCACTCTTCTGGAGGCCTGAAGTTCAAAATCAAGGTCTGAGCAGCCCGCGCCACCTGAGAGGCTGCAGGGAGGACCCATCCTGCCTCTCCCAGCTCCTGGTGGCTCCCAGCCTTCCTGGGCTTGTGGCCCCATCACTCCAGGCTCTGCCTCCGTCTTCACGCCGTCTTCTCCTCAGAGTCTCTGTGCCTGCTTCTTCCTCTCTTCTCTTCTCAGCACTTGGCATTGGATTTAGGGCCCACTCTAATCCAGGATGAGCTCATCTAGAGAGCCTCAGCTTCATCACACCTGCAAAGATCCTGACTCCAGCAGGATCGCATGCTGGAGGTTCCAGGTGGACGTCTCTTTTGGGGGAGGCCACAACTGAGCCCTCTGCGGCAGTCCAGGCTTCTGTTTCTATGGCAACACTAAGAGCAACCGGTGAGCTCCGGTGAGCTCTGGAAGGGCAGGGTCTTGGTTGCATTTGTCTCTGGGCCTCCAGGGGCTCCTCAGAAGTGGTGACAACATGACATCTGCCACCGCTGCAAACTGTCCTCTCTTGATGGTGCTGAGAGCAACTTGCAGAGTGTAGGGAGACGCAGACCCCATCCCCACACCAGCACCCCCAATACTGCAGCCAAGGGAGAGCTTCTGGCCCTGCCCTACCCCTCTAGGGTGAGCAGGTGAGCAGGCCAGTTTAGGAGAGAAAGGAGGCCTGATGCCTTGGATGTCTTTTGAAATTTTTCTTTTTTTAAGACAGTCTTGCTCTCTCGCCCAGGCTGGAGTGCAGTGGCTCAATCACGGCTCACTGAAGCTTCCAGCGTCTGGGCTCGAGCAGTCCTCCCATGCCAGCCTCCTGAGTGGCCGGGACTACAGGCATGCACCACCACATCTGGCTAATTAAAAAAAAAATTCTTGTAGAGACGAGGATCTCACTGTGTTGCCCAGGCTGGTCTCAAACTCTGGGGCTCAAGTGATTCTCCAGGCTTGGCCTCCCAAAGCACAGGGATCACAGTTGAGAGCCACCATATCTGGCCGTCTTTTCAAGCTTTCCACCAAGGATAAAGAGTAACTATTTTCCACTGTCAAGGTTGAAGTTTTAAGTGCTTCTGTGTTGGCCAAGCCCATCACAGTTACCTTCCCAGGAATGCAGGGCCCTGAGATATCAACTGGAGGATGGCATGTATGCGTTAGGTTCTCCAGAGAACCAGAGCCAACGAGATGTATATAGAGACACAGGAAGAGGCTTAGTATGAGGAACTGGCTTACCTGGTTATGGAGGCAGAGAAGTCCCAAGATCTTCCATCTGCAGGCTGGAGGTGGGGTTCCAATCCAAACTCAAAGGACTGGGAACTGGAGGCCCACGGGGTAAGTCCTTGTCTTAGTCTAAAGGCCTGAAAACCAGAAGCACCAATGTCAGAGAGCAGGAAAAGAAGGATGTCCCAGCTCGAGCCGAGATAACTCACCCCTCCTCCTCCTTTTTGTGCTATTCCGGATTGTACATGCCCACCTATATTGGCAAGGGTGATCTTCTATATTGAGTCTAGCAACTCAAATGCTAAGCTCTGCCGGACTCAGTGGCTCACACCTGAAATCCCAGCACTTTGGGAGGCCGAGGTGGGCCTATCACTTGAGGCCAGGAGTGTGCGATCAGCCTGGCCAACATGGTGAACCCCATCTCTACCAGAAATACAAAAATTAGCTGGGTGTGGTGGCACATCCCTGTAGTCCTAGATGCTGGGGAGGCTGAGGGCTGAGGCAGAGAATTGCTTAAACTCAGGAGGAGGAGGCTGCAGTGAGCTGAGATCGCACCAGCGTACTCCAGCCTGGGCGACAGAGCAAGACTGTGTCTCTAAAATGAAAAACAAAACAAAACAAAAATGCTAATTTCTTCCAGAAACACCCAACAGACATACCCAGAAACAATGATTTACCAGCTATCTGGGCATCCCTTAGCCCAGGCAAGGTGCCACAGAAAAACAATGATCACGCTGCACCTGGGGACACCAGACTCCTCTGGTGGTAACTCAGCTATGAAGTGGGGAACTGTACGAGCCTCATAGCATTCTTTCTTATCATCTATATTTTGATATTGTACGATGGGACCCCATTTGGGCCGGTAATTGGAGTGTGTCCATTCCAGTCTGTTCTAGGGATCACAGGGTGCTTAGAGGGAAAACTCAGCCATGAAGGGAGGTGCCATCAGAGTTCTCTTGACGCTGTTCCTTCCAGGAAGCCAAAGGATGTTTCCAGGGGCAACCAAAGGGACAACGGCTACTGGACATGAAACTCTCTTTTTTTTAATTAGACGGGGTTTCACCATGTTGGTAAGGCTGGTCTTAAACTCCTGACCTCAGGTGATCCGCCCGCCTTGGCCTCCCTAAGTGCTGAGATTACAGGCGTGAGCCACCACGCCCGGCCAGGTGAAATCTCAAAAGGCAGTGACTGGCCAGGCATAGTGACTCATGCCTGTAATCCCAAAGCTTTAGGAGGCCAAGGCGGGAGGACTGCTTGAGCCCAGGAGTTTGAGACTAGCCTGGGCAACATAGCAAGACCACATCTCTAAAAAAAAATGCTTTTAATTAAAAAAAAAAAATTAGCAGCCAATATGGTGGCTTATGCCTGTAATCCCAGCACTTTGGGAGGCTGAGGCAGGTGGATCATGAGGTCAGGAGTTTGAGACCAGCCTGGCCAACATGATGAAACCCCGCCTCTACTAAAAATACAAAAATTAGCCAGACATGGTGGCATGTACCTGTAACCCCAGCTACTCAAGAGGCTGAGGCAGGAGATTTGCTTGAATCCAGGAGGTGGAGGTTGCAGTGAGCTGAGATCATGCCACTACACTCTAGCCTGGGCAACAGAGTGAGACTCCATCTCAAAAAAAAAAAAAAAAAAAAATTAGCTGGCTGGATGCAGTGGCTCATGCCTGTAATCCCAGCACTTTAGGAGGCCGAGGTGGGCAGATCACAATTAGCTGGGCATGGTGGCATGTGCCTGTAGTCCCAGGAATTCGGGAGGCTGAGGCACAAGAACACCACTTGTAGTCCCAGCTACTTGGGAGGCTGAAGTTGGAGGATTGCTTGAGCTCAAGAGGTTGAGCCTGCTGTACTCCAGCCTTGGCAACAGAGCAAGATCCTACCTCTAAAGTCAAATCAGGCTGGCAGTGGTGGCTCACGCCTGTAATCCCAGCACTTTGGGAGGCTGAGGCAGGTAGATCACCTGAGGTCAGGAGTTCAAGACCAGCCTGGCCAACATGATGAAACTCCGGCTCTCTAAAAATACAAAAATTAGCTGGGCATGGTGGTGAGCGCCTGTAATCCCAGCTACTCAAGTGGCTGAGGCAGGAGAATCACTTGAACCTGGGAGGAGGAGGTTGCAGTGAGTGGAGATCGTACCGGTGACAGAGCAGGCCTCCGTCTCCGTAAAAAAAGCCAAATCAAGAGGGGGTGGTTGAGGGAAAAAAAAGTCTAATCAAATCAAATCAAAGGCAGCAGCTGAGAAGCACATTCGCCTTCAAGGAGGACACACGTGGCTGCTGAGAGAGAGGCATGGCCATGTGGGTCTCCTCATGGTGCCTCCTCAGAAGACCCGTGTTCTTGGAAGTGATGAGGATGTGAGGTCATTTGTGTGGCGCTTTCTCTTTTTACACCATGTGTCCCACTCCCCTCTGTGAGGTCCATGGGCATGGCGGCGTGAGGGGGGGGACCTTGGAAGAACTGGAGAATGAGGCTGAGTCCTAGCTTGAAGCCTGCATCTCATTGTCTGTAGAACTAGGCAGATCTCCTCTCTTCCTGCCAGTTGTTATGAGGCTCCAATGACGTGATGGGGAGAGAGGACACAGCACAGCAAACAGGGCTTTCGACCCAGGAGGGGCTGGGTGGCTCACCTACAGGCTTTACCTCCACTAGCAGTCAACTCTGGGCAAGCTGGGTTCTCGGAACCTCTTGATAAGATGTCGTGAGCACCTGAGGAGCACAGGCGCTGCCCAGCGAATGGTGGTTACCAGATCATGGAAATCAGTGAGCTCAGTGCCTGATGTATGGTAAGATCCCTGCGTGTGAATCCTTTCCCTCCCTTAGGGCCACTCAGTGGTATATGAGGAAGCCGTGAGAGAAGGGATGAGGCTGTCTTTGAGTGTCCTGAGCTGGGTGGCGATAGGGTAGACTGCAGGGGGCCCAGGTGGGGACCGGCATCCATGAGCTGTCTTGGTTCCCAACTCACCACACATGTGTGGCTTCTACTATTTGCGGCATGTGGATGTTTAATGACTGACCCAGCCCAGCCCCAGCTAAAGCCGCAGCATCCAGTCTACTGTGGGCTCTAAATGATGATGAAATCATATTTGGTCCACATGACTCATGACCCTTAGAATCCCTTAAACTGCAGCATGCGTGATTCTGTGCATCCACGCACAGATGCGTGGACTGTCTAACAGTTCTCTTTTAGGGAAATTATTTTTTGAGAGAGTCTCATTCTGTCGCCCAGGCTGGAGTGCAGTGGCGCAGTCTTGGCTCACTGCAACATCTACCTTTCAGGCTCAAGTGATTCTTGTGTCTCAGCTTCCTGAGTAGCTGGAACTACAAGCATGCATCACCATGCCCAGATCACTTTCATATTTTTTTTTAGTAGAGATGGGGTTTTGCCATGTTGGCTAGGCTGGTCTTGAACATCTGGCCTCAAGTGATTCACCCACCTCAGCCTCTCCAAAAGTGCTTGGATTACAGGCATGAGCCACTGTGCCTGGCCTGGGATATGTTTTTTAAAAAATGTAAGACTTGTCAATTGCAGCAAGATTTTTTATTTTTGAGACAGAGTGCAGGGATGTGATCCCAGCTTACTGCAATCTCTGCCTCCCAGGTTCAATTGATTCTCCTACCTCAGCTTCCTGAGTAGCTTGGATTACAGGCTCGTGCCACCATGCGCAGCTAATCTGTGTATTTTTAGTAGAGACAGGGTTTCAATATGAAGGCCAGGCTGGTCTCAAACTCCTGACCTCAGGTGATCCACCTGCCTCAGTCTCCCAAAGTGCTGGGATTTCCAGGTGTGAGCTACCACACCCAGCCAAGATTTTTATTTATTTATTTGTTTGTTTGTTTTAAGAGACAGAATTTCTCTCAGTCAATCATCCTGAGTGCAGTGGCATGATCATAGCTCACTGCAGCCTCAAACTCCTGGGCTCAAGCAATCCTCTTGCTTCAGCTTCCTGAGTAGCTGGGACTATACATGTGCACCACCATGCCTGAGTAGTTCTAATTTTTTCTTGTAGAGACTGGGTGCTAAGTTGCTCAGGCTGGTCTTGAACTTCTAGCCTCATGCAGTCCTCCCACCTCTTCTTTCCAAAGTGCTGGGATGCCAGGTGTGACCCACTGCACTTGGCTAAGATAAATACTGAATGCTTAGAGCCAAATAGCAGATGACTAAGGAGGGCTGATGTCTGCAGGGTTTACTCCATTGCATTGTACAGTGGACCTTGGCACCCCTAAAACAAGCGGGTGGGTTGTCACCAGGATCAGGGGACAGCAGAGCTTTGTTACACTGTCTTGCTGGGGTGTTGTAAAAAGCTGCCACAAGCAAGCTGCAGTGGGAGCTGCACTCCCCCAGGACACAGAGACGGAAGTAGGATCCACGACTCATGCCTCCTTGGTGCTCTCCTGCTACCTGGTGGCCTCTTCCTTCCTTCAAGTCCTCTATCCCTCTTCCACTTCTCTCTGCCTCTTCCACCTGTTCCTGCAGGCATCTGGCCATGACCTTCCATGGGAGCTTCTGTTCCTCTTTACCACTTGAACCCTTCGAAATAGCTCCCATGCAAACCGGGATTATATGACCTCCCACGGGCAACAGCAACAGTGGACTTTACCTACTTCAATTGCAAGATGCTCCTTGGAGGGTAGAAAACTACTCTGGGGGCCAGGTGCGGTGGCTCATGCCTGTAATCCCAGCACTTTAGGAGGCTGAGGCGGGTGGATCAGCTTAGGTCAGGAGTTCGAGACCAGCCTGGCCAACGTGGCGAAACCATGTCTGTATTAAAAGCACAAAAATTAGCCAGGTGTGGTGGCAGGGGCCTGTAATCCCAGCTACTCGGGAGGCTGAGACAGGAGAATTGCTTGAACCCAGTAGGCAAAGGTTGCAGTAAGCCGAGATTGTGCCGCTGCACTTCAGCCTGGGTGACAAGAGCAGGACTCTTAAAAAAAAAAAAAAAAAAAGAAAAGAAATGATTCTGAGGCAAATGCATTCGATGTGGGCCCTACTCTCTCCTGACCCACAAAGCTTTCTGTCTGGCCCTCTTGAGGGTCCTGACCTCATCCTTTCCTCTGAGTCCAGCCCTCCTCAGGAGTCTGACTTGAACGGTGCAAATCAAAGGCCCATGTAGAGTAAGACTGGATCTTGATGCAGTCACAGCATCCCTGGACGGATGGCAAGAAGCCCAGACCTTTTGAAGCAGTCCTAGGGCCACACCACGATAATCAATGTGCAAAACGCGGCCACCCCTCTGAATGGTGACAACGGCGGCCACCCCTCTAATGGTGACAATATTTAGACCATCCTCCAACAGCAGACACCCACCGAGCGCTTACCCTGCCAGAGGACTGAGTCAAGCGCTCTCTACACATGATCTATTGACTCCCTAGAACTGCTCTGGGAAGTAGATGCCCTTATTCCCCTTTTACAAATGGATCACTCTAAGCTCAGAAACATATCCAAGAATAGGAGGACACCAAGGCCCATCTGAGCTCACAGTGACAGCACTGAGTCCCACACCACAGAGAGGGCGGGCCCTGCGCACTCGCCACAGCCACAGCGTGGAGAATCTGCCCTTAATTGCATAGCAGGGAGTGATCAAACAAGTTCTATCACATACCAACAGTGCAGGCCCCTCTGGCTCTTCCACCACCAAGCACCTCCTGGTGATGGACGGAGGGCAGGGAGAGGAGGAGAGAGGAGACCTCAGGTTCTGCCTTCCCCAGCCCCTCTCTGCTGGGCACACGGAGATCCACCTGGCGGTTGGCCCCTCTGGGCCTTGAGCCAGCCTGGCGCAGACAATGTACTGTTCACTGGCATCTGGACCTGTGCTTGTGCCTTAAGTGTGACAAGTGGCCCTGAGCCCAAACTCCCTGGGCTCCCCCTCCCCGTTTCCTGATGGAAGAAACCCTAGTTTTGGGCCCAGGCTGGGACCTGGGGTGGACTCAGACCTATGTTGGACCAGTGGGTCGGGCCTCACCAGAAGCTTGTGCAGAGGCCAAGGAGCTTCCAGGAAATCACTCACCCGTGGAAGGGAGGAGCCAGGCCCAGGGAGCTGACCCGGAATAGTTACACGGCCTATCACATACCAACACCGCAGACTCCTCTGGCTCTTCAGACCCTGAGGCGAATGTACCCAGAGAGCAGGAGGAACTTGGGGGTGTATATATGCCATAAACATGAGCTGATTGGACCTATAAAACAGGGCACAGGCACTGCTTTGGCGATGAGAGTAGCCACCAGTAGCCCAGAGAGCAGATGCAGCCTGGTGAAGCTGTAGCGGCCAATTTGAATGCACACATAGACTCAGCCTTTGGTGATACCTTCTCGGGGGCTATAGCAAGGCCAGGGTGAGAGCTGGCCGGGTTATGACTGCCTTCTTCCCACGATGGCAGCATGCACCAAAGAAAGGACATGGGCTCTGGGCAGCTGGGTTCTTTTATCGTTTGAGACAGTCTTACTCCCGTCGCCCAGGCAGGAGTGCAGTAGCACAAGGCTGCCTTCTTTCTTGCAGCCTTGACCTCCTGGTCTCAAGTGATCTTCCTGCCTCATTTAAAAAAATTTTTGTAGAGACAAGGTCTAACTATGTCACCCAGGCTGGTTTCAAACTCTTGGACTCAAGCTATTCTCCTGCCTTAGCCTCCCAAACTGCAGAGATGACAGGCATGAGCCACCACGCCTGGCCAGGAGCTGGATTCTAATCTCCTTCTCACCACTTCCTTGTGTGTGATCTGGGGCAAGTTAATTAAAGACTTAAACTAGGATGAGAATGCCGCTGCCCGCTGTGGTTTAAAATATGTCCACAACAAACTCTTTGATATTCCTCCCTTTAAGAGGTGGAGCCTCATCCCCTGCCCTTGAGTGTGGGATGGAATTAGTGACTCACTTCTAAATAATAAGGAAGGGGTGACACTGTATGGCCTTGGGGACTGGTCATAAAAGGACTGTGGGTTCCTACTTTTCCCCTTTCTTGCTCTCAGATCCCTCCTCTGGTAAAAACCAGCTGCTATGTCACTAAAACAGCACTGTGTTGGTCACTGGTGAAGACTAAACCCTCCAGGCAGCAGCCATGTAAAGGCGCCATCTTGGAGGTGGCTCCTCCAACCCCAGTTGAGCCTTCAGATGATGGAAGCCCCAGCCGACATCCCAAGTGCAACCTCACAAGAGACCCTGAGCCAGAGCCCCCTGGATTTAAATGACCATGATGTTCCTGAATTCCTGACCTGTAGAAACTGTGAGAGAATTTTTTTTTTTTTTTTTTTTGAGATAGAGTCTCACTCTGTCACCAGGTTGGAGTGCAGTGGCGCCATCTCAGCTCACTGCAACCTCTGCCTCCCAGGTTCAAGCAATTCTTCTGCCTTAGCCTCTTGAGTAGCTGGGACTACAGGTGCCTGCCACCACACCCAGCTAATTTTTCATATTTTAGTAGAGAAGGGGTTTCACCATGTTGGCCAGGATGGTCTCAATCCCCTGACCTTGTGATCCACCTGCCTTAGCCTCCCAAAGTGCTGGGATTACAGGCAGGCATGAGCCACTGAGCCCACCCTAAATGTTTGTTGTTTTAAGGTGATATGTTTTGGGGGGTAGTTTGTTACATAGCAATAGATAACTGATACACCCATCTCAAGGTATTTGTCAGGATTTACTGGGCCAACATATACAAGGAGCCAGATGCCCAATGGACCCTCAGTTTGATCAGCTCCTTTCCATACTGATGTCTCAGCAGCCCCTTCCTCATGGGGGCTAAGGTTTGGACTGTGGTTATGCCACTCAGGGACCAGCCCTCCAGCCAGGTTCCTGGCTTCCTTCTCCTTTCCCCCAGCGTACATCCTGGCCTTGCTCAGCAGAGACCCTGTCACATTGAGGGAGGCCCATGCTCTCTTCTAAACAAAGGATCAAAGAAATTGGTTTGTATGATGTTAAACATTTAAAAAAATCTTTTTTAAGAGATGGGGCTCTTACTATGTTGCTCAGGCTGGACTCGAAGTTCTGGCTTCAAGCAATCCTCCCACAGCAGCCTCCCAAGTACCTGGGACAACAGGCGCCCAACTGTGTCTAGATCATATCACTTCTTGCTTAAAACCCTTCCATGGCTTCCCTTTACCCTTACAATAAAAATCCCAACCCATGACCATGGCTACAAGACTCCTGTAACATACCCCAAACCCCATGGTGTGTCATGATGTTCTTCTCCGTGCCCTGCAAACTGACCAATCACCACACTATTTCTCCAGCACAAACCATCATTCCGCCTGACTTCAGAAAGCTGCCTTCTTTCCTGCTGTTCTCATCTTTACTTAGTGTCACCTTCTCAGAGTGCACTCCACCCAAGGTCCTCTTGACCACATCACCTTTTTCTTTTTTTTTTGAGACATAGTCTTGCTTTGTCACCAGGCTGGAGTGCAGTGGCTCAATCTTGGCTCACTGCAACCTCTGTCTCCCAGGTTCAAGTGATTCCCCTGCCTCAGATTCCTGAATAGCTGGGACTACAGGCACCTCCCACCATGCCTGGCTAATTTTTTGTATTTTAGTAGAGATGGCGTTTCACCATGGCCAGGATAGTCTCCATCTCCTGACTTTGTGATCTGCCTGCCTCAGCCTCCCAAAGTGCTGGGATTACAGGCGTGAGCCACCACACCTAGCCTTTCTCATCATTTTTATCACCAGCTAAAATAACCTGTCTGCATGGTTATTGTCTGAAGCCAGCACTTTCATGGAAACTCCTTCAGAGCAGAGCTCTGCTGGGCTTGCTCCAGGGGCTAGGAGAGACACACAACAGACACATGGCAAATGTTTGTAGGCTGAAGAGCTTTTTGATATCAACCAAATTTCCTTTTGAAAGCTTTGGAGGTGCTTTCTCCAGGTTCCACAGGAACCATCTGGAAAACCCTTCCATGAACGAAGTTAATCACTTTCAGCCTTTCTTAAGTATAAAATTCTTACAACCTTTTTTACTTGCATCATGATCATTTTAATACAGGAAAGTTCTTATTAGGGGTTTGCAAACACTGATGTTCTGAGGGAAGCTACATCTTTCCATTATTTAGTTCCAGGTAACGCAAAAGGACTAGAACACCATGATTTTTTTCCCTTGGGTAGGTTTTCACGTGGGATCTGCTAGGCCAGCTAACCCTCTGTGCACAGCAAGGATCCAGTGACTGCATGACTGTAGGATACAAACCTCTTCCCCAGGACTGCTGTGGATTTGGGGTCAGTCCAAGGTATACAGGACAGTCATGGCCGGCAACACCTGTAGGGGGACACCCTGGAGGAGCCTTTGACCCAAGGGAGCTGGTGGGACCTGAACTCCAAGTAGGACTCTGAGCAGGGGACGGCATGGGCAGAACCACCCAGCAGGGACCCCACCGTCTCTGTGAAGCTGGATCCCGAAGGCCCCCTGGACCAGGCATGCCCTGTTACCTGGTGGCTGCAGGGAAGCACAGGGGTCCCCAGGGGAGGGATGGAATGGCAAGGAGGCCTATGGGGCCTAGCCACATGGGCATATTCACACACTTCAACACCTAAACTAGCTGAACTGGGGCTCGCCAGATGAACATCAGTCTGGCTCTTGGGAGTCACCCAGACAGACACTGCCTTGGCCTCCTCACTAGCCAAAGACCCTGCCATCCTCCACCTGCCTGCTCCATGTCCTGCTGTGCTGGCCTCTGATCCATTCCACAAAGACATTGTGCTTCCTGGTTATTGTCTGAAGCCAGCACTTAGCCGCACATAGCGGTTTTTCCCCTAGGAGCTGCCTGACCTGAAAACATCCCCCTCAGCCTTCGGAAGACTTTCCCTTCCTCAAGGCGGCTTTCCCTGACCCCAACCTAGACTGGTACAGGGACCCTGCTCCCCACTCTTGGGCCTGACCTTCCTAGCATGTGCCCAGTCCATTGCTTTGTTTTGTTTGAGACAGGGTCTTGCTGTCGCCCAGGCTAGAGTGCAATGGCACAATCTCAGCTCACTGCAACCTCTGCCTCATGGTTTCAAGCAACTCTCCTGCCTCAGCCTCCCAAGTGGCGGGGATTACAGATGTGCACCACCGTGCCAAGCTCTTTTTTTTTTTTTTTTAAGACGGGGTTTCACCATGTTGGTCAGGCTGGTCTTGAACTCCTGACCTCAGGTGATCCACCCGCTTTGGCCTCCAAAGTGCTCGGATTACAGGCGTGAGCCACCGTGCCCGGCCCCAAGCTCATTTTTTTATGTTTAGTAGCGACAGGGTTTCACCATGTTGCCCAGGCTGGGTCTCGAACTCCTGAGCTCAAGTAATCCGCCCACCTCTGCCCGCCTCGGCGTTTGCCTCCGAAAGTGCTGATGTGTCCAGTTCATAATCCCAGAGTGACGAGGTTTCCCACTCAACCAACTCCAGAACTATTTTTCTCACTATTCTCTCAGCAACTTCTCATTAAACAGTTGTTGAATGAATGTTCAAAGGAATGAATGGACCCAAAATTCCTGCCCTTTTGTGAATCCTGTGAGTCCCTTCTCTGGCTACGCCTCCTGGTAGAGAGTTTACCACACTTGGGGTCTAGGAAAATAGGTTCTGTGTGGATGCTGGGCCCTCAGGGGTCCTTCCCATAGTAGTACTGAAAGCCCACGCAGGCTGGCTGTGCGGGATAGGAGATTCTGCCAGAGAACATGAGTGTGGAGGTCCCAGCTGTCGCAGGGGAACATTGCCCAGGACTGGATGCTTGGTGAGCTGATGAGACCTTTTCTCCCATCGATAAGACTTCCCGTGGCTCATGTTCTAGCACCTGCCTTGCAGCACAGAAGTGAGAGCTACCTCTGTGAACCACTGTTGGCATTGCCTTTATCCAAACAACCAACCTGCTCTTTGCTTTGTCTCTCCCTCCTGTTTGACTGTTCTACCAGGACTTTTTCCCCCATGGAAAGATTTCATCTTTCCCGAGTGGCTAGAAAGGTGGTAAAACAAACAAAGTGATAAAAGGCATTTAATGAAAGAGAATCGATGAATAAGGTTGTGCCTATATCGTCCTTTTCTTTCTTTTTTTTTTTTTTTTTTGAGATAGAGTCTCGCTGTCACCAGGCTGGAGTTCAGTGGCAAGATCTTGGCTCACTGCAACCTCCGCCTCCTGGGTTCAAGCGATTCTCCTGCCTCAGCCTCCAGAGTAGCTGAGACTACAAGAGTGTGCCACAACACTGCAAATTTTTTGTATTTTTAGTGGAGATGGAGTTTCACCGTTTTAGCCAGGATGCTCTCGATCTCCTGACCTCGTGATCTGCTTGCCTTGGCCTCCCAATGTGCTAGGATTACAGGCGTTAGCCACTGCACCCAACCTATTTCGTCTTTCTTAGAGCCAAGCTGGGAGTTGTAGAGGGGGAAGAGGAGAAGTGTTCTTTTCGTATTCAATTATTTAATTGCCTAAACTGGGAGGATTGTTTCCAGAAAGAACTCTCCTGCAGCTGAAAGCAATTCTCCCAGCCTTGGTGTTAACCTCCCTTGACCTCGGGCAAATGGCCGATACTTACCTGGCTGTGGTGGGGCCCCTGCCACACACTGTCCTGGGCAGAGAGGCAGCTTTGGCTTGCCAGGTCCACGAGCTGCCAATCATCATGCAGGAAATCAACTTGCTGGCCAGACCTCCTGAATAAATGCCCCAGGAGCAGCAGCCACTGGCCCGGAGAACTTGGAAAGCGCAGGGAGGAAGCCGCTGGCAGAACGAGGAAAACCTGTTCCGAGGTGGGAGGTGGGAGTTGGGAGGTGGGAGGTGGGAGGTGGGAGGGGCTGCGATGGGCAGGGAGACTCAGTGGAGGGGTTGGGTGGTCCTGGTTCATCTTGACCCTTGCCTGTCTGGCAGGGGGATTTTTAAAAAACTGGATAGAAATTGGGTAAGAAGTGCTTGTTTAATGGGGAGAGATGAGGTGAGGGATTTTAAGTGTTAGAGAACAACTGGGAAACCTGCCCCTTATGGAAAACCTGAGATGGAGGGAAATTCCCGCAAAGCTGGGAGGGAGCAGGTGCCAGTCTCGCTGATGCAGGCTGGGGAGTGTCTTTCTCTCTGTAGAATGAGCTCAGGGGTTCACCCTTAGCCTGTGGTTGGGGGTGAGGCAGGGAAGCTGGAATCAGCAACAGCAGCAGCAGAAGTGTGATCGCCTCCTCAGCAGGGAACTGCAAGTCAAAGCCACAATGAAGCAGGGTGCTGTGGCTCACACCTGTAATCCCAGCGCTTTGGGAGGCCGAGGTGGGCGGATCACCTCAAGTCAGAAGTTTGCGACCAGACTGGTCAACATGGTGAAACCCCGTCTCTACTAAAATTACAAAAGTTAGCTGGGCATGGTGGCACATGCCAGTGGTCCCAGCTACTCGGGAAGCTGAGGCAGGAGAATCGCTTGAACCCGGGAGGCGGAGGTTGCAGTGAGCTGGAATCTCATCAGTGTACTCCAGCCTGTTCGACAGAACGAGACTCTGTCTCAAAACAAACAAAAAACAGAGCCACAATGAGGCACCACCTTATACCCATGAGGATGCCACAGTCAAAAACACAGAGAGTGACAAGTGATGACAGGGATGTGAAAACAGGAAACCTTTATGCACCTTTGATGAGAATGTAAAATGGTGCAGCCATTGTGCAAAACAGTCTGGCCGTTCCGCAAAAGTTTAAACACAGAGCTACCAGTAATTCCACTCCCAGGTATATACCCAGGAGAAATGAAAATCGGCATCCACACAAAAACGTGTGCAGGCATGCTCACAGCAGCATTGCCTTTATAGTCCAAAGTAAAAACAACCCAGATATCCACAGACTCATGAATGGATAAACAAAATATGGTCTATCCATGCAACGGAATATTATTCAACCATAAATAGGACTGAAGCCAGGCACAGTGGCACATGCCTGTAATCCCAGGATTTTGAGAGGCTGAGGTAGGTGAATCACCTGAGGTCAGGAGTTCAAGACCAGCCTGACCAACATGGTGAAACCCCATCTCTACTAAAATATAAAAGTTAGCTGAGTATGACCGTAGGCATCTGTAATCCCAGCTACTTGGGAGGCTGAGGCAGGAGAATTGCTTGAACCCAGGAGGCAGAGGTTGCAGTGAGCTGAGATTGCAACCCTGCACTCCAGCCTGGGTGACAGAGCGAGACTGTCTCAAAAAAAAAAAAAAAGGGGGGGGTGGGGGGTAGGGGGAGGACAGGCACGGTGGCTCATGCCTGTAATCTCAGCACTTTGGGAGGCCAAGGCAGGTGGATCACGAGGTCAGGAGTTCGAGACCAGCCTAACCAACATGGTGAAACCTTGTCTTTATTTAAAAAAACAAAAATTAGCCAGGCGTGGTGGTGCATGCCTGTAATCCCAGCTACTCAGGAGGCTGAAGCAGGAGAATCACTTGAACCTGGGAGGTAGAGGTTGCAGTGAGCTGAGATTGCACCACTGCACTCCAGCCTAGGTGACAGAGCGAGACTCCTTCTCAAAAAAAAAAAAAAAAAAAAAGGACTGAAGCACACTGCAACATGGATGGAGCTTGAGAATACTATGGTTGGTGAAAGAAGCCAATCACAAAGGACCATGCTCTGCTTGATTCCATTTCTATGAAATATCCAACATCGGCAAATCTATAAAAAGAGACAGGAAGTAGATGAATGGTTGTCTGGAGTTGGGATTGGGGAATGGAAGGATTAGGGAAGTGACAGTTAAGAGATATGGTGTTTCTTGGCCGGACGCGGTGGCTCACGCCTGTAATCCCAGCACTTTGGGAGGCCGAGGCGGGCAGATCACGAGGTCAAGAGATTGAGACCATCCTGGCCAACAAATACAAAAAAATTAGCTGGACGTGGTGGCACACGCCTGTAGTCCCAGCTACTCAGGAGGCTGAGGCAGGAGAATTGCTTGAACCCAGGAGGCAGAGGTTGCAGTGAGCTGAGGTCGCGCCACTGCACTCCAGCCTGGCGCCTGGTGACAAAGTGAGACTCTGTCTCAAAAAAAGATATGGTGTTTCTTTTTGGAATAATGAAAATCTCCTAAAGTAGATTGTGCTGATGGTTGTACAACTCTGTGAATATATGAAAAGTTACTGAACTGTATACTTAAGAGTGTGAATCAGGCCAGATGCAGTGGCTCATGCCTGTAATCCTAGCACTTTGGGAGGCTGAGGCGGGAGGATCACTTAAGCCCAGGAGTTTGAGACCAGCCTGGCAACATGGTAAAACCCCGTCTCTACACCAAAAAAAAAAAAAAAAAAAAAAAAAAAAAATAGCACATCATGCTGGGCACAATGGCTCACACCTATAATCCCAGCACTTTGGGAGGCTGAGGCAGGTGGATCATGATGTCAGGAGTTCGAGACCAGCCTGACCAACGTGGTGAAACCCTGTCTCCACACACACACACACACACACACACAAACACACACACAAAATAGTGCATCATATGGTATGTGAATTAGACCTCAGTAAAACTGTCTAAAGAAAAAGAATTTTGGGTCAGGGTGTCTCTTTGTCTCTTTTCAGTCTGTGTGGTAGGATCTCCTTTAATCCTTCCAGCCATGTGTGAGATGACTGACTGCACAGGAGAAGGTTAACAGTAAGGGAATTTCTTGTTATAAGAAGCGTGTAAGACAGGGGTACAAATTCTACCCTGAGGCACCCATGGAAAGTGAGGACTAGGAAAGAAAATATCACCCTGAACATTCAGACTAAAAACAATCAATACATAATTGATTGTGTAACAATCTGCAGTAATATAAGAGACAGCTTAAAAAGAAACTGCAAGAGAGAAGAAATTGAATCAGTAATGAATAACCTTCCCAAACAGAAAGTACCAGGCCCAGACGGGCTCACTGGTGAATTCTACCAAACTCTTAAGGAAGACATTATACCAATTCTCTACAATCTCTTTCAGAAGAGAGAAACTGAGGGTATACTTCGTAACTCATTCCGTGAGGTGAGCAGCACTGTAAGCAGCCATTACCAGAAAGGAAAACTTTGAGGCTGGGTGCGACGGCTCTCAGCTGTAATCCCAGTACTTTGGGAGGCTGATGCAGAGAATTGCTTGAGCTCAGGGAGTTTAAAACCGGCCTGGGCAACAAAGTGAGGGCTTGTCTCTACTAAAATTTCAAAAAAAAAAAAAACGCTGGGCGTGGTAGCTCACCCCTATACTACCAGCACTTTGGGAGGCCAAGGCGGACAGATCACCTGAGGTCAGGAGTTCAAAACCAGCCTGGGCAACATGGTAAAACCCTACCTGTACAAAAAATATAAAAATTAGCTGGGCATGGTGGTCCAGGCCTGTAATCCCAGCTACTCAGGAGGCTGAGGCAGGATAATCGATTGAACCCAGGAGGCAGAGGTTGCAGTGAGCCAAGATGGCACCACTGTGGTCCAGCCTGGGTGACAGAGTGAGACTTAGTCTAAAAAAAAAACAGCCATGGTGGCTCACGCCTGTAATCTCAGCACTTTGGGAGGCCAAGGCAGGTGGATCACCCGAGGTCGGGAGTTGGAGACTCAGCCTGACCAACATGGAGAAACCCCGTCTCTACTAAAAATACAAAATTGGAGGGGGATGGGGACAAACAACAACAACAACAAATTAGCTGGGCACGGTGGCACATGCCTGTAGTCCCAGCTACTCAGGAGGCTGAGGCAGGAGAACTGCTTGAACTTGGGAGGCGGAGGTTGTGGTGAGCCCAGATCATGCCATTGCACTCCAGACTGGGCAACAAGAGGGAAACTCTGTCTCAAAAAAAAAAAAAAAAAAAAAAAAAAGGCAAGTGTGGTGGGCAGACCCATAGTCCCAGCTATTTGGGGGTCTGAGGCAGGAGGATTATTTGAGCCTAGGAGGTTCAGGCTCCAGTGTGTCCTGACTGTGTCACTGAACTCCAGGCTAGGCAACAGAGTAAGACCCTGTCTTAATTTAAAAAATGAAAGGAAGAAAAAGAAAACTACAGACCAATATGTCTTATGAACATAGATGCAAAAATTCCCAACAAAATATCAGCAAACTGAATCCAACAATATATAAATAGAAGTATACACCATTACCAAGTGGGATTTATCCTAGGTATGCAAGTCTGGTTCAACATATGCTAATCAGTTAATGTAATCCATCACATCGACGGTCTAAGGAAGAAAAATCACATGACCATATCAACAGACGTTATACCCTCCACAAAAATCAACACAAATGGATCCTAGACTATGTTGAGTTAATGCAATACTATAAAACTCTTAGAAAATAACATAGGAGAAAATCCAGATGACGGTGGCCATGGCAGTGACTTTTAAAAAACAACAAAAAGATACAATCCATGAAAAAAATAACTGATAAGCTGGATTTCATTAAAATTAAAAATGTCTGCTCTGTGAAAGACACTTTCAAGAAAATAAAAAGACAAGCTACAGACTTGGAGAAAATATTTGCAAAGGACACATCTGATAAAGGACTGTTATCTAAGATATACAAAGATTCTTAAAACTCAACAATAAGAAAATGAACAGATGGATTGAAAAATGGGCAAAAGATCTAAACAGACGCCTCATCAGAGAAGACATACAGATGGCAAATAAGCATATGAAAAGATGCTCCATATCATATGTCATTAGGGAAATACAAATTAAAACAACAATGAGCCGGCGTGGTGGCTCACGCCTGAAATCCCAGCACTTTGGGAGGCTGAGGCAGGCAGATCACGAGGTCAGGAGATCGAGACCAGGCATTGTGGCACATGCTGTAGTCCCAGCTACTTTGGAGGCTCAGGCAGGGGAATCACTTGAACCCGGGAGGCGGAAGTTGCAGGGAACCCAGATTGTGCCACTGCACTCCAGCCTGGGCGACAAAGCGAGATTCCATCTCAAAAAATAACAACAACAATAAAAATAATAAAACAACAATGAGATACCACTACACACCTATTAGAATGGCCCAAATCTAGAACACCGACAACGCCAAATGCTGGTGAAGATGTGGAGCAACAGAAATGCTCATTCACTGCCAGTGGAAATCAGCTTTGGTAGACAGTTTCACAGTTTCTTACAAAGCTAAACATACCCTTACCATATGACCCAGCAATCACACTCCTTGGTGTTTACCCTGATGAGTTGAAAACTTAGGTCCACACAAGTATCTGCACATAGATGTTTATAGTAGTGTTATCCAAAATTGCCAAGTCTTGGACACACCCAAGATGTCCTTCAGTAGGTGAAGGGATAACTAAACCTCGGCACACATCCAGACAACAAAATATTATTCAGTGCTAAAAAGAAATTCAATGGAATATTATTCAGTGCTAAAAAGTTATCAAGTCATAATTTTTTATGAAAAGACATGGAGGAACCTTTTTTAAATAAAACTTTTTAACTTTATTAAAATAGGGATGGTGTCTTACCATGTTGCCCAGGCTGGTCTCAAACTCCTGGGTTCAGGCAATCCTCCAGCCTCAGCCTCCTAAAGTACTGGGATTACAGACATAAGCCACCACACCCAGCCATCAAGGAAATTACTTACTTATTTATTTATTTATGGAGACAGAGTCTTGCTCTGCTGCCCAGGCTAGAATGCAGTGGCACGATCTCTGCTCACTGCAACCTCTGGTTCCCTGGTACAAGCGATTCTCCTGCCTCAGCCTCCCGAGTAGCTGGGATTACAGGCACACACCACCATGGCTGGCTAATTTTTGTAGTTTAGTAGAGGTGGGGTTTCACCATGTTGGCCAGGCTAGTCTCAAACTCCTGACCTCAGGTGATCCACCCTCCTCGGCCTCCCAAAGGGCTGAGATTACAGGTGTGAGCCACCGTGCCCAGCCATTGACAAACTAGAAAAACACATGTTAAGTGAAAGACACCAACCTGAAAAGGTCACATAGTATATGATTCCAACTATGTGACATTCTGGAAAAGGCAAAGCTATGCAGATATGGAGACAGTAGAACTATTACTAGTTTCTAGGAGTTAAGGGAGAGGGAGGGATGAATAGGTGATGTACAGAGGGTTTTAGGGTAGTGAAACTATTCTGTATGATACTATAGTGGTGGCTCCACATCATTATATACTTGTTTAAACACACAGAATGTACAACACTAAGAGTGAACCCTAATGTTATAATGTTAACTGTGGACTTTAGGTAACAATGGTGTGTTAGTGTAGACTGATTCTATCTATCTATCCATCTATCTATCATCTATTTATCTATCTATCCATCTATCTATCTATCTATCTATCTATCTATCTAATCTATCTATCTATCTATCTGTAAGGTCTTTTAGGCTAACTGACAGTGCCATGGATGCCACTTAAACCGCTGTGACCTGCAGGGACACTCCAGATGAGTTCCTGGAAAATCTGAAGTAACTGGAAGACGGATAAAAGAGAAAGCAATGATCAAGCCCTGAGGCACCTACTTAACTCTGAGACATTCTTTATTCTTCCTTGTTCCAGCCCCAACTGATAAGGCCATTGGACTTGTAACTGACCTTGGTCAACCACACCCTATGACCCGCTCCCAGCTTGCAAAAGACCGGCCTAAAGTTACTTCTGTAACTTTCCACTGCCCACCCCAAACCTATAAAACAGACCCCTATCCCACCGCCCTTTGGGGACGCCCTTTTCGGCCTTAGCCCAGCCATGCTGCTCACACAAAGCCTGTCTGAGGGTCTCTTCATTCAGCGTGCGCGTTTTAACATTTGGTGCTGAAAACCCGGGACGGGGTACTCATCTGGGGATACCAGCCCCCTCTCCCTGCTCCCCCTCTGGGAAGAAACCCACCTGAGACCTCAACACATCAGACCAGACCAGCAGCTCGCACCACCTTTGGATCGGGTAAGCAGTCTCCCCGCCCTCTTTTCCTTTAGAGAACAGGAGACACGTCTCTCACCGCCTCTCTCTTTTCCTTCAAATCCCATGGAGACAAATCTCTCCCTCTTTCTCTCTCTTCTCATTTAAATCTTTCTCCTTCTAGTAGAGACAAAGAGACACTCTTCATCTGCGTGGAGCCGGAGGAGACAAATCTGTCCCTCTCACTCAAAAACTCCAACGTTGGTCGCAGACTTGGGAACACTGTCTTCCCTTGGTGTCCCGTGAATCGTGGGGACGCCTGCCTTGATCACTCACCCATGTTACAGCCCAGGAATCAGTGAGGGCGCCTACTGAAAACCCTCGTAGCTGCTCGCTCCTCCCAGTCTCTACTCTACTCCTCTCCTGAAAACCTCTCTCCTTCACCAGGGGCAATATTCCACCCCCTATTCCTCAGCTTTCGCCTCTAGCCTTCGTCCTGAAAAACCTAAAACCTCTTCAGCTGTCGCCTGATCTGAAACCTAAACATCGCTGCAACATAGCCTGGCCTCAGTCCAAATGTCCAGAAAATGGCACTTTCATTTTTTCTTACGTAAACCGGTCTGGCCCTGTTTATGGCGCCATCAATAAATTAAACCTGGCTGGACTGGCTGGACACTCTAACTGGAAGTCATGGCTGTTTCCCATCCCTGGTACTCTCATACTCTCTTTCTCCTTCTCTTATTCCGACCCAGTGTTTTCCGATTAATCTCTCAATTCCTACAAAATCGTATACAAGCGATAACCAATCAGTCAATGTGACAAATGCTCCTTCTAACGACCCCACAATATCACCCCTTGCCCCGAAATTTCCCAGCAGTCTAAATTCTTTCCCATTTTTAGGTTTCCATGCCGCCCCCAATCCCACTCGAAGAAGCCCTGAGAAACATTGCCCCGTCACCCTCTGTGCCGCCCTTCCTGACACTCCACTGCCCTCCACTCTTCACTTCTTTTTCCTTTATATTGCTTATATAAAAAGACAGGAATGGAAGGCCTTTTAGGCTGATTGACGGCCCCGTGGATGCCACATTAACCCCTGCGACCCGCACGGACACTCCAGATGCATTCCTGAAAAATCTAAAGTAACTGGAAGACCATGAAAAGGTGAAGAAAGGGTTAATCCCTGCGGAGCCTACTTTGAGACGTTCTCTGTTGTTCCTTATTCCCCCCCCCAATTGATAAGGCCATTGGACTCTGTAACCGACCTTCCGTCAACCTCTTGACTCTACACCCTACAACCCCCTCCCAGCTTAGAAAAAACCACCCTCAAGTTACTTCTGTAACTTTCCACTGCCCACCCCAAACCTATAAAACCAACTCCTATACCACCGCCCTTCGCTGGCGCCCTTTTCTGCCTCAGCCCTCCTGCACCCGGGTGAATAAACAGCCATGTTACTGACACAAAGCCTGTCAGGGGGGTCTCTTCATTCAGAGCATGCGTTTTAACACTATCTATCTATCTATCTATCTATCTATCTATCTATCTATCATCTAGTCTTGTTCTGTTGCTTAGGCTGGTCTTGAACTCTTGGGTTCAAGCAGTCCTCTTGCCTTGGCTTTCCCAAGTGCTGTCCAGTGTAGATTTATTGACTGTAACAAATATACCACTCCAGGCCAGGATACTGATTGTCAGATTGTTGGGGAGGTTTTATGGGTGTGGGGAAATGGGTATGTGAGAATTCTTTCTATTTTCTGCTCAATTTTGCTGTGAACCTAAAACAAACAATGGAAGGAAGGAAGGAGGGAGGGAGGGAGGGAGGGAAGGAGGGAGGAGGCAGGGAGGAAGGAGGGAGGGAGAGAAGGAAGGCAGAAGAAGGGCGGTAAGGAAGGAAGGAGGGAAGGAAGAAATAAAGGGAGGGAGGGAGGGGCAGGCAGGGCATGGTGGCTCATGCCTATAATCATAGCACTTTGGGAGGCCAAGGTGGGAGGATCACTTGAGGTCAGGAGTTTGAGACCAGCCTGGCCAACAATGGTGAAATCCTGTCCTTACTAAAAATGTAAGAATATTAGTCATGGTGGTGGACACCTGTAATCCCAGCTACTTGGGAGGCTGAGGCAGGAGAATTGGTTGAACCCAGGAGGCAGAGGTTGCAGTGAGCTGAGATCATGACACTGCACTCCAGCCTGGGTCACAGAGTGAGACTCCGTGTCAAAAAAAAAAAAAAACAATTAACCAGGCATGGTGGCATGTGCCTGTAATCCCAGCTCAGGAAGCTGAGGCAGGAGAATAATTTGAACCCAGCAGGTGGAGGTTGCTGTGAGATTGTGCCACTGCACTCCAGCCACGTTTAGAGCAAGATTTCATCTCAAAAAAAAAAAAAAAAAAGCACAACTTTTGCTGACTTTTCAACAGCAACAATGGAAGCTAGAATTAGTAGAATAATATCTTCAATCTGTTGGAAAGAAAACTAAACCACACAACAACAGCAAATTTGCCAAACTAGAATTTTACTCAGTGAAAAAGTTCTTCAGTAAAGAGAAGTCTAGGGTGTTCTTCAGACAGAAACAAAAATTGTCCCAGAGGGGAGGTTGGGGATAGAAGAAGGAAAAAGGGATAAAAGCGTCTCACTGTGTTGTCCAGGCTGGAGTACAGGGGCAAGATCTCAGCTCACTTCAAACACTGCCTCCTGGGTTCAAATCATCCTCCTAGACTCTGCCTCCCAAGTAGCTAGGATTACAAGCATGTGCCACCATGCCCAAATAATTTTTCTATTTTTAGTAGAGACAAGGTTTCACCACGGTAGCCAGGCGGGTCTTCAACTCCTGACCTCAAGTGATCTGCCTGTCTTGGCCTCCTTAAGTGCTGGGATTACAGGTGTGAGCCACCACGCCAAGCCGCTTATTGTAATTTTTAGAATAATTACTAAAAATGGTAAAAACCCAAATAACTCTCTAACACGGGAACAAAATGAAAATATAAAAATTCAACCAAACTAAACAAAGGCAAAAATAAGATAAATGAACAGAGAAGGCCAGGTGTGGTGGCTCACACCTGTAATCCCAGCACTTTGGGAGGCCAAGGCAGGCAGATCACCTGAGGTCAGTAGTTTGAGACCAGACTGACCAACATGGTAAAACGCTGTCTTTACTAAAAATACAAAAATTAGCCAGGTGTGGTGACAAGTGCCTGTGATCCCAGCTACTCAGGAGGCTGAGGCAGGAGAATCCCTTGAACCCAGGAGGTGGAGGGTGCAGTGTGCCGAGATGGTGCCACTGCACTCCAGCCTGGGCTACAGAGCAAGACTCTGTCTAAAAAAATAAATAAAATAAAATAAAATAAAAAAAGACAGAGAATAGGTGAGATGAATAGAAAGCCCATTCATGGCAAACTGCATATCAATGATTACATTAATAGTAAGTGGATTAAATGCTCCAGCTAAAAGACAAAGATTATCAGACTGGATAGACACCAAATCCAATATATATTAAATAAAAGAGATACATGTAATACTCAGAGATAAAGCAAGACTGAAAGTAAAATAATAAAAAATTATATATAATTGAAATATTAGGACAGTCAGTGTAGTAAATTCCAATATCAAGCAAACATATTTTAAGGTAAAAAATAATATCTAGCTGGGCATAGTGGCGCACGTCTGTAATCCCAGCACTTTGGGAGGTGGAGGCGGGCAGATCATGAGGTCAAGAGATCGAGACCATCCTGGCTAACATGGTGAAACCCTGTCTCTACTAAAAACACAAAAAAGCCAGTCGTGGTGGTGTGTGCCTGTAGTCCCAGCTACTCGGGAGGCTGACACAGGAGAATTGCTTGAAACCAGAAAACGGAATTGCAGTGAGTGGGGATCACGCCACTGCACTCCAGCCTGGCTACAGAGTGAGACTCTGTCTCAAAAAAAAAAAAACAAAAAAACCAATCTGTAGAATTAAGGAGGGTCCCTTTATAATAACAAAAGATTATCCTAAATTTGTATATACCTAATTACATAATACATAGCAAATGTGGACAGAATTACATGGAGCAATAGACAAGTCCATATTCATAGTGGGATGTTTGACACAGCTTTTTCAGTAATCAGTGGAACAGGCAGGAAATCAATAACACTGTAGAAGATTTGAAACAACATAATGAAGAAACTTGGTGTATGAACATACGGAGAACTGTACACCCAACAAGTGAAAAATATGTTATTTTCAAGACGATATCATCCATTTTAAACTATGACGATCTGCTGGGCCAAAATGCAAGTTTCAGCACATTTCAGAGGATTAAAATAAAGCAGATAATGTTATCCTAACATTGCAAATAGTTTAGGAATTGATAACAAAAACATTAAAAAGTCCTTGTATTGTTGAAAACTACACTTTGGGGTAACATGCTTCTAAAATATACTTCTAAACAATGCATCGGTTTCAGAAGCAAAAATGGAAATTTGAAATCACTTTGAACTATACTGTATGTAATAAAAAACAAGATACAACAAAACTTGTGAAGGAAAGCTAAGGCAGTTCTTGGAGGGAAATTTATAGCCTTAATTGAATATTTTAGGGAAGAAGAAAGGTTTGAAATATAATGAGCTAAGCACATTCATTTTAATATGTCAGGAAAAGAATAACCAAAGAAACCCAACAAAAGTAGACAAGAAGAAATAATTTAAATGCATAATAAATATAAAAGTAAAGCCACAACAGAGAGAATCAACAAAGCCAAAATTGAAACCACTAATAACATTGATTAACCCCTAATGAAAATGATTAAAAGAAAATGATTTGACAGTTTTCACAAAAGCCATCTGTGAAAAGAAGAAGAAAAGGCTGGTGGCGGTGGCTCATGCCTGTAATCCCAGCACTTTGGGAGACCGAGGAGGTTGGATCACTTGAGGTCAGGAGTTTCACATCAGCCTGACCAACATGGCAAAACCCCGTTTATACTGAAAATATGAAAATTAGCTGGGCGTGGTGGTGCATGCCTGTAATCTCAGCTACTCGGGAGGGTGAGGCAGGAGAAACTCTTAAATCAGGGAGGCAGACGTTGCAGTGAGCCAAGATTGCACCACTGCACTCCAACCTGGGGGACAAGAGCAAAACTTCTCAAAAAAAAAAAAAAGCAAAAATAACACACACACACAGAGAAAAGGAAAAAGAAAATAAGGCAAAAATAACAAATACAAAAAACGAAAAAGGTACTTCACCACAAAAATAAGAGTATATTATCAAAAACTTTAGGCCAACAAATTTGAAAATTTGGTGCAATGAACAGATTCACAGGAAAATACAAGCTAACTGACACAAAAAGACATAGAAAAATCTTCATCCTGTAATTATCAAAGAAATTAAACTGTAACTTAAAAACATCCTGGCCAGGTGCCATCCGGGCCAGGATGTTTTCTGTACTAAAAATACGAAAATTAGCTGGGCATGGTGGTGGTTGCGGGTGCCTATAATCCCAGCACTTTGGGAGGCCGAGGTGGGTGGATCAGCTGAGGTCAGGAGTTCCAGACCAGCCTGGCCAACATGGAGAAACTCTGTCTCTACTAAATTAGCCGGGTGTAGTGGCGCAGGTCTGTAATCCCAGCTACTTGGGAGGCTGAGGCAGGGGAATCGCTTGAACCCGGGAGGCAGAGGTTGCAGTGAGCCGAGATCTCACCACTGCACTCCAGCCTGGGCTACAGGGTATGACTCTGTCTCAAAATAAATAAATAAATAAATAAAATGGAAAGAAGCACTTGAATGATAAGCATAAAAAAGCAAAAACAAACAAACAAAAATCCTATGATAAAAACTTGGGTCCTAAATTTCTTCACTACGGAATACTACTAAACATTGAAGAAAGAAATAAGCTAAGTTACAATATGCTGCTTCTACAAAGCAGAAGAAGAATCACAAACTAATTTGGGGAGGCTAGCATAACGTTTGTACTAGTACCCAACAAGAACGGTTAAAACAAATACACATTAATGTCACACATTCATATAACTGTAAAAAATCCTAGACACTAGACAAAATATTAGCAAGTCAAATCAAGCAATATATAAAAGGATAATACCGACTGACCATATTGGATTTATTCCAGGAATGCACATTTGGTATAACGTTAGGAAATCAGTTGATGGAATCCACCATGTTGATAGATTGAAGGAGAAAATTCAGCCGGTGTGGTAGCATATGCCTGTACTTTGAGAAGCCAAAGTGAAGCCAAGTGTTTTGAGAAGCCACAGCGCGACGACAGCTTTAGGCCAGGAGTTTGAAAACAGCCTGGGCAACACAGCAAGACCCTCCTTCAACAAAAAGTTAGCTGGGCATGGTGATGCATGCCTGTAGTCCCAGCTACCCGGAGGCTGAAGTGGGAGGATTGCTTGAACCCAGGAGGTTGAGGCTACAGTGAGCCATGATTGTGCCACTGCACTCCAGCTTGGGCGACAGAGCCAGATCCTGTCTCAAAAAAACAAAAATAGGGAGAGATCCAAGATGGCCAATTAACAACAGCTCAGGATTGTAGCTCCCAGTGAAAGCACAGAGAGCGAGTGGACGCCACAATTTCAGACGAATTTCTGTGGAACACGAACTGAGAAATTCCCGGCGGAGGAGCCACACGGGTCGCCAGCGCGACTCTTTTGGCCGGTGCAGCTGCTTTGCCTGTGCCCCGGTGCGGAGCAGCGCTTCTCAGTGCGGAGTATATGCGACTGGGTGCCCCCTGAGTCGGGCTCAGCTGGTCCCATCCCCACAAGGAGAACAGCAATTGGAAGCGCTGAGGACTGAGAGTCTCACAGTAAGCACAGCTGAACCCGGGAAGGCCTAGCTCTGTGGGGAAGGGGCGTCCACCGAAGGAAAACTAAGAAACAGAAAAAACTTCATCACCAGCAAGCCGGACGTCCACTCAGACCCAATCTGAAAGTCAGCAATTACAAAGACGACAGGTGTATAAATCCACAAAAATGGGAAGAAACCAGTGCAAAAAGGCTGA
>CAUYLG010020842.1:0-68719 GCA_963573385.1 Cacajao melanocephalus
GCCAGGTGTTGTCACAGGCACCTGTAATCCCAGCTACTGGGGAGGCTGAGGCAGGAGAATTGCTCGAACTCTGGAGGCAGAGGTTGCAGTGAGCCAAGATCACACCACTGTACTCCAGCCTGGGCAACAAGAGCAAAACTCCACCTCAAAAAAACAAACAAACAAACAAACAAACAAAAAACAGACAAATGGGATTTTATCAAACTAAAGAGCTTCTTCAGAGCAAAGGAAAGACTCAACAGAATAAAGAGGCAACCTACAGAATGACAGAAAATAAGTGCAAACTATGTATCTGACAAGGGATTGTTAATATCCAGAATACAGAAAAAACTCATTAGAAAAAAGAAAAATCCGATTTTTAAAAATGAGCAAAAGATCTGATCTGAATGACATTTCTCAAAAGAAGATATACAAATGGCTAACAAGTATATGAAAAAAAAGCCCAGCATTACCAATCACAAGGGAAATGCAAATCAAAACCACAATGAGATATCATCTCACTCCAGTTATTACAGCTATTATCAAAAAGACAAAATAATAACAAATACTGACAAGGATGCAGAGAAAAGGGAATTCTTATACACTGTTGATGGGAATGTAAGTGAGTACAGCCAACATGAAAAACTATGGCGATTTTCAAAAAGGAACTACCATATGATTCGGCAATCCCACTATCGGATATATATCTAAAGGATATGAAATCAGCATATCAAAGATATATCTGCACTCTCATGTTTATCACAGCATTATTCACAAGAGTCAAGATGATATGGAATCAACCTAAGTGTCCCTCAGCAGATAAATGGATAAAGAAAATGTGGTATATTTCACACAATGGATTACTATTCAGCCATAAAAAAAAAAATGAAACCATGTCATTTGAGACAACATAGATGAGCCTGGAGGACAACATGTTAAGTGAAATAAGTCAGGCTCAGACAGACAAGTATCACATAATCTCACTCAGATGTATAATCTAAAAAAGTTGATCTCATAGAAGTAGCAAGTTGAATAGTGATTAAGAGAGCCTAGGAAGTTTAGTGGGGCAGAGACGATGGGAAAAAGGTTAATGGGTACAAAGTTACAGTTAAATAAGAGGAAAAAGGTCTTGTGTTCCATTCCACAGTATGCATGGTAACTGGAACGAACAATAATATATTAAAGTCAAAATAACTAAAAGAGAAGATTCTGAACAATCTCACCACAAAGAAATTATCAATGTTGAGGTCACAGATATGCTAACTACCCTGATTTAATCACTACACATTGTATAAATGCATCAAAACACCACACCTGCACTTCATAAATATGTACGATTATTATGTGTCCATTAAAGATAAAACTAAAAAAGATACCTCCTAATAAATTACAGCACTGAGAGAGAAAAATTTGAAAAGAGGTGTCTCACAAGTACTGAGGAAGAAGATGAAGCCAGACATTAAAATATAAATTTTACAGTGGCTTTCTACTACATCAATGAAAAAAAAAAAATCAAAGAAGCAGAGGGTAAAGACAAAAGGTATGTCTGTTAGGTAGAAGCCTTTAATATTACTCAGAATATCAGATGCATCTCTGAGACCTGAAAAGATAGGCCAACCAAGAAATCACATGAATAGTGGCTGTAAGAAATTCCGGTGGAGCCGGTCTGGAATTCAAGGATCATAGGATAACAAAAACAACTGCCACAGAACACAGCTGGACTAAGTCCAGACACAGCTGACCTAGAGGTCTGCTTTATATAGGAAGGTGAATTCTCTCTCCAGGCTAAATTGCTTATATGCATAAAGTAGCAGATAGTAAACAGAACGCAAGTCTCCTGACTCCCAACACCACTACTTCCCATCACATGCATGTTTCTAACTTGACCCTTTGAATATATTTGCCTATAAAATAAAAACTTTAGACAAAAAAGGCAATAGTGTTGTTTAAAAAGTCTTGATTGGTTTGCTTTAAGCAAGACGCTTACCCTGAAATACTCAGCTAACATGTCAAATCCTCAGGGATACTTTCCTTGAAATCCAAGATTAGACTGGGCTCTCCAGCTCTCAAGTACCTTGGACTTCACGTTTGTAAGATCTGTTACAGTTTTAATTAACTAATTGTTTGACGATGGTAAATCTTTCTTATTAAACTCTAAGGTCCCTGGGAAGAGAGACCATGTTGACCTTGTCAGTTGCGGTTTCTCCAGAGCCCACACAGTATTAAGCATATTGTAAGCAGTTCACAGATCCTGAAGGAATGCATGAGAAACTATACGCAACAAAGACTGTATGAGAACACTGTTCTTTCATGTGGTACATATTATTTCTATTTTACCACTAAGAAAACTGCTTAGTCCCAGATCTCTTACAAGAGATACTATACAGCTTGCAGGTTATTCGCAGCTGAAATCACTTTTAACTGATACCCAAATGTTCTGCTGAGGACATATGTGAGACTTAAGACTAAATGTATGAAGAAAAAATATCTGGTCTTGACTGACCACAAAACCCCATTAAAAATTGTAATTTGAATCTTTTCCCCCAGGCTCCACCATTCCCCTCTTTGACACTCACATCCAATTTCCAAATCCTTTTGTTATTCTCTAATTATTTTTCCTATCCATCTTTTTCTGTCCACTCCTATTATTATCAAGCTAGTTCAGGCCCCAATAATCAGACGATGACAATGGCCTTTTAAATGGTCTCTCTCTGTATTCAACATATCTTCCATCAAATCCGAACAGCAATAAGAGCAAAATCTGCACCAGTTTTCTGCACTTATTAGGTTGGTGACCCTGGGTAAACTACTTAACCTATCTGTGCCTCAATGCTAGTATATCATAATGTAGGTGCTGCAGAAGTTGAAAAGGAAAGAAACTAGGCAAAGAAGGACCCTGTGATGCTTTGAATCAAATAAGGGCAAAGGAGAAGCACAGGTATGAATGTGACATTTGATGCACAGTGAGGAGAGGGTGATCCCTAGGGAAAGATGGTACAGTCTGCCTACAACAGCAGGATATCAGAATGAGAGCATCTGGAGAGAAGGCTGGAAAGATCTCTTGATAGCAGATTACCATATGCCAGCTTGATCTATTTACAATTAATCTAACAGACAAAGAGTTCCCTCTCCTATAAAAGAAGATGATAACACCTCCAACTTACAGTCTAAGTAGGATAAAGGGGCGTAAAATAAATGGCACACTAGAACACTGCGGGAGGGGATCAACAGAGATGACCACTGTTTTCCATCCAAGGCCAAATAATTTGAAGAGTAGCATAACATTGGCTGGGCACAGTGGCTCACCCCGGTAATCACTGCACTTCGGGAGGCCAAGGCGGGTGGACCACTTGAGGTCAGGAGTTTGAGAACTCCTGGCCAACATGAGGAAACCATGTCTCTACTAAAAATACAAAAACTAGCTGGGCATTGTGGAGCATGCCTGTGATTCCAGCTACTCCTCAGGAGGCTGAGGCAGGAGAATCCCTGGAACCCGGGAGGCGGATGTTGCAGTGAGCTAAGATTGGGCCACTGCACTCCAGCCTAAGGGACAAAGTGAGACTCTGTCTCACAGCAAAATTAATAAATAAATAAATAAGTAGCATTACTAATAGAAATAACATTTAGAGAATTTTTGCTAGTTTTAACTATTTGAGAAGCAATAATGATTAAACTCTAAATAAACATCTATGTACATAAAAGTATTAGAAATACTTATAATTAGTATACTAATAATACTTAGTACTATTAATGAGATTTTCATCTACTTGTTAAGGAATGTAACCCGAAACTACTACGTGCCAACTCTTAGTTCAAGCTTTCACATAAGGTGAAACAAAAAAAAAAAAATTTTTTTTTTTTAAGACAGGGTCTCTTTTTGTTGCCCAGACAAGAATGCAGTGGCGCAATCATGGCTCACTGCAGCCTTGATCTCAAAGGCTCCAGTAATCTTCCTACCTCAGCTCCGCAAGTAGCTGGGACTACAGGTGCACGCCACCATGACCAGCTAACTTTAAAATGTTCTGTAGAGACAGGGTCTCACTGTCTTGCCCTGGCTGGTCTCTAACTCCTGGGCTCAAGCAATCCTCCCACTTTAGCCTCCTAAAGTGTTCAGATTGTAGGCGTCAGTCATCACTTCTGGTTAGAAAAAAAATTTAATCATATTTTTCATTAATGCAAATTGGGCTTGTTATACATACACCAAGAATAAAAGCAGAAAATTTGTTTTTTATAAAATGTCTAAGAATGATTGTAAAATTAATCTTTTTCCTACAGCTTTCTTAAGCTAACCTTTAATTCTGACCCATTGTAAGCTATAATTATTTTTGAATTAGAATTGCTTTGAATTAGTGAGATTTATAGCCATACTTTAAAAATAAAAACATGAGGCTGGGCACGGTGCCTCACACCTGTAATCCCAGTACTTTGGGAGACTGTGGCGGGTAGATCATGAGGTCAGGAGATCGAGACCATCCTGGCTAACATGGTGAAACCCTGTCTCTATTAAAAATACAAAAAATTAGCCAGGCGTGGTGGCACGTGCCTGTAGTACCAGCTACTTGGGAGGCTGAGGAAGTAGAATCGCTTGAACCTGGGAGGCAGAGGTTGCAGTGTGCTTAGATCGTCTCATTGCACTTCAGCCTGGGTGACAGTGCGAGACTTCATCTCAAAAAAATAAAAAAATAAAAAATAAAATAAAAATAAAAACATGAAATCCATAGTTTACCAATATAAACATGACTACAGCCTGTACACACACAAAAAAACCTCATAATCAGCCTTAAGCTCTGTCTATGCAAAGTCTCCTTCGACACAGCCAGAACAGTCCTGGCACCACTTGCCAGAGGGCTTCTGAGACAGAATATAGCTTTCACAACAGTTACCATCACTTAAAAAGTGATTTAAAAGAACACTCCCTGCCCACCTGGCACTTACATTCTTTCCTCAGCAGCCATTTTTGAACATGCCAAGGTGAGATTCCACCCCACTCAATCCTAAAAGTAATGCCCAAGATTACTCTATACTCTTCTGTAAGAAATTAGGGCATTCTTCCTACATCCCTAGAATCCTTAAGGTGTATCACGACCTTTTCTGAAAAGCTATCACCATTTTGGAGTCCCTCCTGTGATGGAAACAGACTGGATTAAGTGACTTCTCAAGTTCCTTCTAGGTGTATGTGAGTTTAGAAACTACTGCTCATTTCCTTTCAGGAAGGACTATGGGCAGACAGCATCTGTTTGGTCTATGACAGCATAATAAATTCTTTTTGAATAAATCAGTTACTCACTGGCATCTCTTCTTGTTCTACACAAATAGTCTCTCTTCTCTCCTGGCTTCAAGACCCATCTGATGCTAGCAAATTATAATACTACGTTCTTTCCACTGGGAATACCATGAAATGCAAAGCAAAACAAAACTTAAGTCTTACATATTTTTTTGTGGCTATTCTCTAAGATCATCAAATATTTGATGGCATTTGTCAACAGAAAGTTAAATTTTAAAAAACTAAAATGGCTTAAAGAAAGCAAATTATTACCTTCTTTAAAGGATGTGTCTTTTTGTAAAATCACAAAGGATAACATTTTAAACCTCAGGACCTATGATATGGAAGGTAAGTTGAAGTTTTACTACTGAAAAGGGGCCAAGCGCTATTTAAGCAACTATCCACACTTACCGCATCGGCATGACTCTCCCCCACAGTAAGATGCTGTGTTCGCCTAATTAGTACAAGGTGCTAACAAGGCCAGGGTCCTGGATTTGGTCCAGGCACAGACCAGTTTCTTTCTCCCGGTTCCAGCCTCACTGCACTCAGAGGGCCCTATCTCACCTTGATCATAAAACTGCAGTGGCAGAACTTCACTGAGCCCCTACTTAGTGTGAGGCACAATTCTAAACACTTTGCACAAATGAACTCATTTAAACCTTCGGAAAAACATTAAGGAGGTGCCATTCTCTGAATCAGCAAACAGAGGCACCAAATGGGTAAGGACCTTGCCCAAGTTCACACAGCTAGTCAGTGGAAAGGCCAGGATTTGGCCCTATGCCATCTCAGTCCTGACCCACAATCTTGACCATAAAGTCATCTTGCCTCTGAAAAGAACAATTGAGGGTCAAGAGACACACCACCTGCCAAAACCAAGGATAATGCTGTCTCTGAATCTTCAGTAGCTCAGTCTAAGGGAATCAGGGAGCAAGTGCATCATCTGAAATTTTTTCCTTACCTAAATCTTCAGATTAAAGTGGCCAAACTAAGATTCATCTTCAAGATACATAATTTAAAAAATCAAAGTAACAAAGAAGAAACTTTAAAAATTTGAACCCTATTTAATTCTTTAGTATGATTAATCTTTATCAATTTTGGATTACAACTTAGTATTTCAGTACACAATGTTAAAATGTTTCACAATTATTTCTTAATGTAGCAATACTGACAAAAAGGCAATATAGTGTCTTACATTTTCAGTTAAATTTTCCAAGAATCCCCCCAAATAATGAGGCCTTCCATGGTGTCCAATGTTCCTTGTTTGAAGCATTTTTCTCAGCAGTGATTATCTATAAAATCTTTTCAATAACTTTCCTACTAGATGGATCCTCCACTAGATCAAGAAGCAGACCTATGTTGTTCTCTACTGTGCCCCACCATTGCCACAGTGTGGGGCCATGGTAGGCATTCAACAACATGTACTGACTAATCCCACAGGGTCTGGAATCAAGACCAACTCCACAGCCAGCATCTCCGTTTATTACAGGTAAACTTCAATCACTTTGGACTTCTGTTTCCTCGTGAAAGGGATTTGGAATCTCTCTCTCTCATCCACCTCACAAGTCTACTGAGAGGTAAAAGGAGAATATATGTTATAACTTGGCAAAGTACACAAACGTACAGGACTAAAAGAAGGGAGAGGAAGGCAACCTTCCCCAAGTGACCCAGGATGGTTTTTATGTGTGGGTTACTTTTCATACCAACTGGTAAGGCCTGGGGCATATGCCTTGTTGGTCTCCTCTCAACCTAGACTCACTCAAACCAGAGGAAGGAAATATCAAGAATTCTGTCAATATAGAAAGAACTGAGTCTTTAAGTAAGTTCCCTGTCATTAGTATCCAATATTAGATTTTTTAAAAATATGTAACTACTAAGCAATCAAGAATTTGAAGACAGTACCTCACTGCCACATCACTCATGTTAAAACAAATCAGAGACAAACAAAAAATTATATGGCATAAACAAATGGTACCCTCACAAATAAAAGTGCTCCACAAACCGCCCCGCAGAGGTCCAGATGCAGAGGCAACCCTAACAGGAATCAGCAGTTGCATGTGGACATCAAAGACTAACAACTTTCTGCATTGACATTCTTTACATCACCTCGGGACTTTTTCAAGATAACCAATTTCCCCATTTGAGTCTAATTACATTTGTGTTTTGAGTGTTTAAAGAGAAAATATATAAGATGTTATCTACAGGTAAGCCCACTTGGGTCGCCCTTCTCATGCAATCTATTAACATCTGTATTAAGCACCTTCTATATTTACCAATATTAAAGTGCTATGGATAACGCAAAAGAAAGATTATATAGAACTTGATCTTCTTCCCATACAATACTGTCCTCTACTATGAGAGGAGAGGAATTAATACAGCAGATTAATACTCTTGCTAGCACACTGAATTCTCAAAATGCTAGAGCAACTCTTGCTAAGAAAATGTGCACTATAGCTCATCCCAGCCTATGCTGAGCTGGCACCTGTGCTCCAGGTGGCTGCCACAGTATCAAGAGTGCAAATGCAATCACCTCCTTTCAGCCATATGGATACTTCATATTTTTTAAGCACAATATTTCTATTTCCAATGAGAATTTGGAATTGCTTTCCAACTATCGATTGCTCAAAAAAGCTTTGTTGAAATTATAGTCACCTGATAGCTGGTGTCACTGCCACTTTAGACATAAGTGGTAAGTCCTAGGCACTGGGAGAAACAGCAGGGGACAGGCTCAGCTCAGGAAAAGTGCAAAGGGGAATTACTTCCCACCAGGCCCTCTTTGACTGTATGACTCCAAATAAGAACATCTGCCATTTTTGAGGTTCTGTTATGAACCAGGCATCGGGACTGCCATTTTGCATGTATTATCTCTAATCTTTGCCACAAATATTGCGAGAGATAGCAGGAGTCCCATTAACAGATGCAGAAGCAGGCTAGGAAACATTAAATAAAATGTCCAAGGTCATTCTGCTGACATGTGAAAGAGCAGGGCTGTGAAATTCCAGCCATCTGTCACACGGCCGAGGAGGACTGCAAAGTAACAGTTGAGGGTCTGAAGTCAGATTTGATCGGCTCCAGACACACTGCAGGAGTCAAAAATGCTGAAGGAATGCATATGGGGAGACAAAGTGAGGAGTCAGAAACACAAGCCCGAGGTTCCAAGATGCCATTTGGAACTCATTTTACGCAGATATGGGAGTGGATGCGCAGTATGAGGAGAGAGGAAGCTAGTTTGCAGGGAAGTGAACCTGCTGTTATGAGGAGGAGAATGAGACATGGGCTTCTGTAGAGACCCAGGAGGCAGAGGGGAAGAGAACTGCAGAGCAGTCCCAGAAGTCAAAAGAGCAGAGACTCCCCCAGACGGTGGATCACTGTGGCAACACAACGGGTAAAACAGATGCAGGCCTGGCTGTCAGGAATTTGCAGTCATCTTTGAGAGGACAAGGGCAGAGTGGTTTGAGGGGATGCCAAACTATTAACACAAAGATTGAGAAGGCAGCGGATAAAGAGGAGGCAGAGTGGGCGTAAAACAGTATTGTCAAATTCTAGTCAGAGACACAGTAGTCACGGTTGGCAAAATGAAAGAACTGGAGAGAAAGATTTTCTGATAATAAAGCTGAATTTATATACTTAAAGGAACTGTTGTTTAATCTGAGATTATATCCTGACTAGTGGGTTGAAATCTCTTTGTCTTTTACTAAATAATGGTGATAGTTTTTATTATCAAAATAAAGAGTTAGCAATCCTGTGTCAGATCCCATTAAAAAAGTACATTGTTCTATTAAATCTCCACCTCTGATAACATGGGGTCGAGTATGCCTTCAAAAAGCCTGGCAATCAGAAGGGAAAAAGGGCAAATAGTTTAAGGAGAACACCAAGGTCAATGGAAAGTCCATTCTGATGTGTCTGGGTTTGATTCATCTGAAAAATTTGAGCAGCTAGCAGAGAGGTAGACAAACGAAGTCCTTCTTCAGAAGGCAGAAAGGACAGTCATAGAGCTGAAGGGAGTACTTGAACATGAAGACTTCAGAGACCCATCTATGTGGAGAGATGGAAGAGGAGCCTGGGAGCGGAAGATCTGTAACAGTGTAAGAAACCCCATACATCGAGAGAGCAGGCTCTTGGGACGAGATTCATTCATCCACGGAAGAAGCAAATGGCAAAATCTCAAGATCTTAAGAAGGAAATGAGCTGCCACAATAGGAAACCCTTCTTGGCAAAAATGAACACTGCATCTACTTGGCAATGCTATGCGGAGGGAGGAGGGCAGGGAAGGAAAGGTCACATTGGCAGAAAGCATAGGATCCTCTTATGTATGTAAACCAGGAATCCAGACCTGGCCAAGGATGGAATTCAAAAGCTACAACAAATAAAACAACTAACAGTGAACATAACAAGCATGTAAAAAGAGATGCTGACAGGCTGTAGTAAAATACTGAATGCTGCAACTCTGGGTACATTCAGTACATCATATTGCTTCATTTAGAATTATTTACTACTAGGGTAAAACAAAGTCCTTGTGTGCCAAACAGGCTGGCTGATTAAAACAGTTTGAATGCTGTACTGTGGGCTGCTTGACTCAATCCTGCTTAAAAATATCTGGAATTGTCAAACAAGACTAAATATGAATGTATGAGCCAAGTCTGCATTTGCTACCACAGCTGTTGTTCTGGGTGTGCAGGGGAAAAGAAATGCTAAACGGAGAATTTTTTTTCAAATGCATCCCATTTATCATATTATTATAACCACCACAGACTCACTAAGGAGGCAGCCAGCCTTACAGGCAAAGCCAGAATTCCAAGCAGTCTTTCCAGGGCACATGCAGGCTGAGTGGCATGGGTCTCTCCATGGTACAGGAGGGGAGGCAGGAAAGAGAGAGGCCCTTTGTAAAATGTTGCTTTGTAAAATTCTTGGCACTTGCACTGGCAAAAACTTTTCCTAATCAAAAAGGTTTTCACCTAATTCCAGTCACAATTGCCACTATAACCCTTATACCTCAGCTTGTCCTCCCACACAGAGTTGGCTTAAAGAAACATGTCTTGGGGTACAAGATGCTGATTCACACACACACAAAGTAAAGATGAATTCCAGAATCTAAATGCTATGTTTTGTATGGGATAATATGCAGAAAAAAAAAATGTGGATAGTTTAGCACTTTTTACCCTTCTTCCAAAACTATATACATAAACACATACACACACATATATGAATCATATTATTCAGGTTAATGGCTACTTCAAAGAAAACAGCAATCAAATATCAAAAATGAGGGGGGAAAGTTGTATTCATCAGATACATACTTTTCACTCAAAATTACATCTCATTTTAACGATTCCCATTTAATATGGCCAACATTACAACTACTGGTATGTTTATACCAAAATTCTCTAGAGAAATGAAGTCTTCCAGTAGATGAATGCTTTGATGCAGAAATGAAGTCTTTAACTTTATCCCAAGTTTTCTCCACCTTCCTTAGGCCATGGGAATCTTTTCCTCCCCTGTACTGCAAATAAGCCTCTGTGGTCAGGCTCACTCTTTCACATGAATTCTATGGTACCAGCTTCCATGCCCTCTGTGCTGCCTTTCTAAGCATCACTTAACTTTCCAAATGGGATTTGTGACTCTTGTCAGCTGGGATAGACATCCTACTACGTGTTCTCCGCTCACATGCCCACACCCTAGTGTTTGTCAATTAGAGACTCAGCCACAGGCTTAATGGCTCATTCAGACCCTAAAAACATTCTCTGGGTAACACATAGAGTAGGTGAGAGGAGGGTGCAGGGCCAGGAGTGAACGCACTTTTCCAGAAAGGCACGAGAAGCCCTTTGGCCCAGATAAACTAGCTAGAACACTGATTCTCAACAGTCTCACCAATGTTTTCCAAAGCACATCAGAACACTGATTCTCAACAGTCTCACCAATGTTTTCCAAAGCACATCCCTAATCCAGGTTTAGTATGACTGCTGGATGTCCCAGAAGCTGGGTATTCTCAAATGCCAGAGCACAAAAGAAGCATCTGGCCCACTGAAAGAATGGTCTGGTCCCACTCCTAGCAATCGACTCAGCAGATCTAGGATGAGGAGAAGGAATTTACACGTTAACCCAGCATTAGTGGATATTCAGATAAAGGAGGTCTAATGGCAACCTCTAAAAAACACTTAGGCATTTAACTTCAGTGGTTCTCAGCTCTGGCTGAGATTGGAATCATCTGGGACCACCACCACCTAAGAGCTGGAAAAGTCAGCCTGGGGTAGGACTTGGCCATTGTGATTAAAGGAGAGTAACAACAAAACCTACATGCAAGTAGGTGAATCTAACACGCAGTTCAGAACCACTGCCAATGAGGACCTGGCCATTTTATCTTGTTTTTATTTTTAACTTTTATTTTAGGTTCAAAAGGTACACGTGCAAATTTATTACATGGGTAAATTGCATGTCGCAGAAGTTTGGTGTACCAGGTAATCAGCATAATACCGAATAGGTAGTATTTCAATCCTCACCCATCCTCCCACCCTTCACCCTAAAAAGTGGCCCTAGTGTCTACTGGTCCCTTCTTTGTGCCCATGTGTACTCAATGTTTAGCTCCCACTAATAAGTGAGAAAATGCATTATTTGGGTTTCTGTTCCTGCGTTAATTCCCATAGAATAGTGGCATCCCACCCTGTCCATGTTGCCCTGCCCATCTTAGTGTGGTATCCGACAGTTACTCATGGCTCCACTCCCCATCCTCACTTCACTCCCATAATAAAGCTATTTCTGCTCTTACATGCAAGCAGACCCAACTTTTAGAGCCTGTACTGAAGACTTTGTTAAACTGCCGCCAATGGGAAGTAACAGTAGCAATGTGACAAGGGAAAGCTATTTTGTTTAGTTGTGGTTGGGGAAAGGAGGTGGTGGGAAAGGCATGAAAAGCAGGACTGTTTGGATATAACTTAACTGCCTTCTCATTTTGAAATAAAAAGGAATTAAAAAAAAATCCTTCTTCAATAATACAAGTACAACTTTTCAAAAGTAACCCTTTAAAAAAAGAGATTAAATCAGAAAATGGAATACAAAAAGCATTCTAAAAAGAACTCAAAAACATGTTCACATTTTTCAAAGAAATACTATAAAGAGCTTAAAAATTATAAGTTGTCAACTGACAGATGAAAACGTAAAATATTTCTAATACACTTAAACTTCTTAAAAAGAAACATATCAGAACGTACCCAGTGAAATTGGCATTATCCCCTTCAAAGTATTCATCAATGAAGCACATACATTCTTCTGGCACTGCCACTGATTGAATGTTTCAGAGTCCTTTTTCAGAATTATAATGAGTGGTGCTTAGGATGTACTGTTATGAGAAAATTTTGCAGAACCAGTGCTATCTTATGAATTATAGAAAATTCAATACTAACAATCAGAATAAAATATATAGTGTGTTTCAGCTGAATCTTACTCTGAAAATGATATACTGTGGCATATTGGATCAATTTCTATGTCCTAAGGCAATTCTCATAGACACTGTCATCCAAATTTAGGGAGAAAGGGAGAGAGAAGGTGAAATGTTTGCTTTTGCTGAGGTGGGAGTAACCAGTCACCAGTTCTCTCTTGGTCATTGGCTATGCTTGTGACCAGCATGGACTCTGGCCACTTCAGGCCTGCTGTTTCACGTTAAGTGTTGAGGACCACAGAGAGATAGTGTTCCCCCCTCCAAAATTCTAATATTGCCTTTATCCCATTGTGTTTCCAAGTCTATTTCGCTCTGGGATTTTTTTTTAAAGTTGTAAAAGAAATGTATGGTCATTATAAAAAGTCAATAGAAACAAGTAAAGGAAAAGTCAGCAACCTGCCCTTCCCATTTTCAGACTCTCCCTGCCCTGGAGGAAGGTTGCCAATGTTGGTGTCACAATGGCCTGGTAATCCAAGTCATTAAAATAGATGCTTGAATTTTGAACTGTGCAAAAGTCATTTTCTGGACTTAGTAAAGCCATTGTTCCATAGATTTATCTGAAAAGGATCATAATGTAAAGACATCCTTTTGGTCTAAACGCTATTCAGGGTCTTGACTCAGTTAGGAAATGTTTAGGTTCTGTCATGTTATTATATGAATGGCTCCTAGCTGCAATTTAGAGTTGCATGAATTTTTTTAAAGATTAAAATGCAGACTCCTGGGTTCCTGATCTGGAAATCTGGATTGCATATTCCTTAGGTGAGGTAGAAAAAGGCAGTTTTAACAAGAATTCTATGTAGGTGGTTCCAGAGGCTACTTGGAGAAACAACTGTTCCAAATAAAGGAAAACAGACCATAATCCAAAATCTAAGTAAAAAGAATTCTCGCTTCCATCATTCCTGAATGTCCCCTTTCTCTGGTCTGATAATAAGAAGAACACTCTGATTTGCTGACCTACAACTCTATTTTTCTCTATCTTTTTTTCAAACCTGCAGAGGCAGCTTTGCCCACATGGTTTGAATGTCTCTGGGGATAGGACCGTGTTTTGTCCCCTCTTAGCCAAGATTCTTCCTTCTGCTATACTTGTGATAATATCCCAGTGCCTGACATGCAGAGTGCATAGTAAAAGTTTAGTTCTAGACTATATAGAACTAATATAATCACCAAATATAAGATGTGATATTTATAATACATTTTAAGTTTTTTACACTTAAATAGTAAATTAGTTCTAGACTACATAGAATATAATAACTAATTATAAGATGTGATATTTATAATACATTTTAAGTTTTTTTAAAGAGGCACTTCAAAAGAAGCATTTTTAAAACTTAAAATATATTACAAATATCACATCTTATAATTCCACAGATGTGCGAAGCCCATCATCTTTGATTTATTCTCTGCCAGTCATCTACCAGTTTCTAAATAAGATTAACTTTATCTATATAATTCAAGAAATCTGTGCCTCTAGGCTGAATAAAGGGGCTGTAGACCCTATACCTTGGCACACAGCGCCATCCATATAATAAGCTTCCTATGAATCAAAAAGTGACAAAAATGATGCTCTCTTCTTGTATCCAGATTCTCTCTAAAATTACAATGAAAGGAATGAAAACAATGGTCCCAAGGGCAAAACCTAAGAAATCAACCCATTCACTCATCCATTCACTCACTCATTTATCTGATTATTTAAGCCATTGATATGTGATGGGCCCTGATTATTTACATCGGGCCATGTGGCAGAAGATAAGGAAACAACGGTGAATAAAAGAGAAACAGTCTCTGCCCACTATGATCTCATAACACAGTGCGGGGGAGGGTTGTCATAAAAATAAGCCCAAAACAGTGTGACACCAACATTGACAACCCTCCACCAGGGCAGGGAGAGTCTGGAAGCAGGAAGATCAATCTGTTGACTTTCCTTTTACTTGCCTCCATTGACTTTTTCTAATGACCATATATTGCTTTCATAATTTTTTTTTTTTTTTTTTTTTTTTTAGAGATGGGGTTTCTCCATGTTAGTCAGGCTGGTCTCGAACTCCCAACCTCAGGTGATCTGCCCACCTCGGCCTCCCAAAGTGCTGGGATTACAGGTGTGAGCCACTATAATTTTTTTTTAAATCCCAAAGTGAAATAAACTTGGAAACACAATGAGATAAATGCAATTATTAGAGTCTTAGAAGGAGGGAATACTATCTACCTGTGGTTCTCAACACTTAACATGGACTAACGGGCCTGAAATGGCCAGAGCCCACCTTGGTCCTAACCATGGCCAATGATCAGACTCCAGAAAGAGATAACTGGTGACTGGCTACTCTCACCTTTTGCCTACTGGGTCTGTCTTTCAGTGGCAACAGCAATGCCAGGATGGCTTATACCCATCCAGACACTGATCACACACGTACACATTATGAGCAGAGTGTTATGAAATCCGTCCATTAATTATATCATTGTTAGCTGTCCAAGATACATACCGTCTGCATAATTGCTCACATCCCTTAGAACTGGCAGATCCAGCAGGAAACAGTGATTGCTGCTGTTTCCTCCAGGTAATTGTGGCTATGTTTCAAGCCTTCCTCTAATCTCTCAAAAAGAGTCAAGGGAAAAAGCATAAAACAACAAGCAGTGTGTGCTGTGAACCACTTTTGACACTGTCTTTGCTGTCACAGATGACCTCCCAAATGCCAGATCCAATGGAAACTTTTCAGTGCATGTTTATTGACCACGCTGCCCCATTTTACACCACAGCCCTTCTGAATGTGCTGCCCGGCCTTAAGTTCCAGTATAAAAGCTCTCGAGAATTTTCTTGTTTCCCTGCTTGCTTCTTCCCAGTCTTTACTCAAGTTCCTTTTCACCAGTCCTTTAACAATGGTGCTTCCCAAGGTTCTGCCTTTTTACAGGTTATGCCTGAGCAGTTTCATCCATGACAACAGCTTCATCCATTAATCTGCATAGTAGCTCCAGCCCATGCAGTCAGTCACCTCCATAAGGTTTAACATGATGACCTCTTCTGTCGTTCTGTTGCTTGTACCACACTGTACCCAGTTCCCATTGCTGACCAGTCTTCCTGCTATTCCTTCTCAGAATCTTACAAGGGCCTCTCTTTCTCTGCTTTCCCTTGAGCAGGGATATCCTGCAAGCTCATCTGCCCTTCTGACTCCATGTCCTCTCCTGACTGACTTCATTCATACCTGTGGCTTGAACCATTACTGACAGATGGATGACTCTCAAACCTGTATCTCCTACTAAAGTTTCTTCCCTGAGCCTCAGAACTTTATATTCATCTGCCTACTAAACAGCTCCATCTAGATACCCCACTGGCATCTCACCCTCCACATGTCCACAAATAAACTCATCTTTTCCCCTCAGACCTGATCGTTTGTCTTCAGCCTCTTCCATCTTGCCTGTGGTGGGAAGTGGGAACTTATCCAGACCCAAAACCTCTCCCTCCCGCTCTAGCAAGCTACTGGCTAGTTGTCCTCACGTCTGATCCAGGGTCTTCTCTTCTCCTGATCCCCTCTCAAGTCCCTCCACCCCTAACATGGATGCCTGGCCTCCCACATCCAGGCTGTCCTTAATCGACTTCATGCTCTTTGCTAGGGCCAGGGTGATATGTAAGCCACTCCCCTGCCTGAAACCCTTTCACGGCTCCCCACGGTTTTCAAGAAAACATTCCTTAGCAAACACACAGGCCTTTCGTGATCTTGCTGTCATCTACCTCTCTAGTTTTATCTCCTTTCATCAGCTCCAGTAATATCTTGCATTTCCCCAAATTCATCATGCTATTCCAAACCTTCAGACATGCATTCATGCTATTTCATCTGCCCAGAAAAGACCTTCTCACACTTCTTTGTCTCTATGTGCAACTTGCCCCTCAGAGCCTAAGTGTCAGGTTTTCCAGGAAGTCTTTTTGATACCACTTACTTCCCCAAAAATGATGGAGCATGCCCCACAACCTCTCAGCTCCTTCAGGGATACTTCTGAGACAGGACTTTCCACACTGTCCTGTGTCATCAGGGATGGACATGGTCCTCCCACTCTTCCAGCCTAAATCCCTTAACAGCCACTGCTAAACTGATTTATCTCTAGCTCCTAGCACAGAACCCAAATTCATGACACTGGTTAAATGTTCATGTAAGAATAAAACTCATTCTAAAAATTCATTCCTGTCCCTATGTCCCTTATCACAATGAAGCATACACTCTAGCCAAGACTTTCACTAGTGCTTGCTGTGCTATTCATAATGAAATATGCGGCCTTTATAAAACCATTCAGGACATAGGCATAGGCAAGGATTTCATGACTAAAACACCAGAAGCATTGGCAACAAAAGCCAAAATAGACAAATGGGATCTAATTAAACTCCAGAACTTCTGTACAAAAAAAGAAACAGTCATTAGAGTGAATCGGCAACCAACAGAATGGAAAATTTTTGCAATCTACTCATCTGACAGAGGGCTAATATCCAGAATCTACAGAGAACTAAAACAGATTTATAAGACAAGAAAAAAAAAAACCCATTCAAAAGTGGGCAAAGGATATGAACAGATGCTTTTCAAAAGAAGACATATATGAGGCCAACAAACATATGAAAAAATGCTCATCATCACTGGTCATTAGAGAAATGCAAATCAAGACTACATTGAGATACCATCTCATGCCAGTTAGAATGGCGATCATTAAAGAATCTGGAGACAACAGATGCTGGAGAGGATGTGGAGAAATAGAAACAATTTTACACTGTTGGTGGGAGTGTAAATTAGTTGAACCATTGTGGAAGACAGTGTGGTGATTCCTCAAGGATCTAGAAATAGAAATTCCATTTGACCCAGCAATCCCATTACTGGGTATATACCCAAAGGATTGTAAATCATTCTATTATAAAGACACATGCACACATATGTTCATAGCGGCACTGTTTACAATAGCAAAGACCTGGAACCAACCCAAATGCCCATCAATGATAGAATGGACAAGGAAAATATGGCACATATACACCATGGAATACTATACAGCCATAAAAAACAATGAGTTCGTGTCCTTTGTAGGGACATGGATGAATCTGGAAATCACCATTCTCAGCAAACTAACACAAGAACAGAAAATCAAATGCTGCATGTTCTCACTCACAGGCAGGTGTTGATCAATAAGAACACATGGGCACAGGGAGAGGAGCATCACACACTGGGGTCTGTTGGGAGGGTAAGGGAGGGACAGTGAGGGGTGAGGAGGTTGAGGAGGGATAACATGTGGAGAAATGTCAGATATAGGTGATGGGGGGATGGAGGCAGCAAACCACCTTGCCATGTAAGAACTTTTCTTTCTCTCTTTCCATCTGGATCCCTAAGGAAGAACCAAACAGTTGCTAGCACAGTAAAGAAGTGTTTTGGAGATACATATAGACTCAACTGGCAGTGAGAAAGGGCTCCAGAAGACCAAAGCATCTGCTCAGAAAATGCCAATGAACTGCAAAAAGGAGCGCTCTATACCACACTACAATTGGTCAAATCTGAAGGCTGACTAGTTTGAGACAAGACCCAAGGGCAGGGCCCTGATCTAGAGGAAGAGCAGAAGGAATTTATCTTTTCCAATGACAATATGCAGAGCTCCCAAATAGAGCAAGGACCTGAAAGAGGACTGGGGTGGGGTGAGAAAGGTCTTTTTTTTTTTTTTTTTTTTTTCCTGAGATGGAGTCTTGCTCTGTTGCCCAGGCTGGAGTGCAGTGTCACGATCTTGGCTCGCTGCAACCTCTGCCTCCCAGGTTAAGCAATTCTCCTGCCTGAGTCTCCTGAGTAGCTGGGATTTTAAGCGTTCACCACCACGCCTGGCTAATTTTTGTATTTTTAGTAAAGATGGGTTCTCACCATGTTGGCTAGGCTGGTCTCTAACTCCTAAGCTTGTGATCCAGAGGAAGGCCTTTTTAAAGCAAAGGTGCTCCCTGTGATTGCGATAGAACATGTTTCTATGGCATTTGACTCCACTTACGGCTGACTTCAAACAGGCACAGGTCCTTGCCAGGCTGTGGCCCAAGTAAACAGGCAGACCACAATACAGGCAGCACATTCAATGTAAGATGAGGAAGCAGGAAGTCCCATAGACTCCCTCAGGTCCCCAGGTGCTTGCTGCTGTGCCGACTTCGTTTAGGCCTTTGTAGCGAGACCTCAGTCCTCCTCAGCCCCTCAGGTGTTACTTGGGTTTCCCCACTGGCTCTGGGCTGCCTTTTGTGCTGGGCGTGTGTTGAGTTACTGGCACTCAACCTCCCAGTTTTGCCTAATTTGCTCAGACCCACTTGTTCATCTTAACCCAGCACTCATTCATCTACTTGCTGAATGGAAGGCTTGTTTTTTAACATTTTGTAACTCCGTTAAACAAAGGTTAAATACTTCAAGACATCAACTGTTAATGTGCACGGTATAATACTTTCACCAAGCACCTCTACAAGCAGAGTGTATTGTTAGGTAAAGACAGGCCTGATTGCTTCAGAGTATCTTTTAAAAGCTGCGCATTTGTTTGGCCTGCCTCTGGCCACATTCTTTCCCTTTGTACCTACATGGCCCTGGGGGTAACTGCCTCCCTAACTCATTTCAACACAAGAAGCTCAAAGCAGGTAAAGACTTCGAAACTGCTTACTCACCTCTTTCTTCACTCTGTCTGGCTGACTTTTAACTTATCACAACCTTCTGGAAATCCCCCTGTCTTGTCGATTATATACCATACACCAACCTTTGAAACCTAATAGCTTCCTGTTGGTGTTCATGTTATAGAAAAGGCAAAGGTTATTGATTAATCTGCCTTTTTAAAAAACTTGTGCTTAAGTGCAAATAACGACACAAGAAATGCTTACAACCTACGTTAAGTGAAAAAAAAGCAAGATAGGAATATCTATTTGTTAAATGATCCCAATTTTGTAAAACAGAAATGAAAAGAGAAAAAGATAAATAAAATGTACAAAAACATTGATGATTATTTCTCAGTAGTGCGATATAAATGTTTTTATACTGGGGAGACAGAATTATGATTTTTAGAGTTCAATAAACTTGAGACCAAATACCAGTTCTACTACTCATGAGTCATACAACCAAAAGTTTCTAACCTGAGACTCGGTTTTGTCACCTGTAAAAAGGAGATGGCAAGCTTATTTCTTGGAGACAGTTTGAAGATTAAATGAGATAATATAATACATATCAAGTACTTAGCCTAATACCTGGTACACAGTAATCACCTAATAAATATATTGATGAGAAGGATTCACACCGTTCTCTTTGCTTTTCAGCAATGTTTATTTATATTTCACTATTAATTCTCGACAAGGAACATGTACTTTAAAAAACATAAACCAAAAAATACATGATCCTAATAACTGATTTCTCTACCCTTCTTGGAATGCTCTTTGTGGTCTTCTCAGGGATAGGTCAAATGTAACTCACTTCGTTGACACCAAGTTAAAACAAGGAAACCTGCTGAATTAACGCTACTCTATATTGCAGGGAAGAACTTCAAAGAGGGAAGCTCACTGGCTGCTTGAAGCAGAGGTTCATGTAGTATATCACCAGTGAGACAAAACTTGGTAGCAAACCAGGTCAGAGTTAACCAGTTACTAAGTCAGTCAGTTTGCCCACAGAAGATAGACTATGGAAATGTGCCACACTAAGAAAATTTCCTTGTGACTGAGTGACCAATATGAATGCTAATGGAACTAGGTACTGATGTCACCACATCAGCATCTCACCTCTCCTTGGCATCCGTATCCCAAAATTAGATGTCCCATCACAGTGCTTACTGAATATCCACACCCTGAGAAAGGACCACGGGATGATTTCATCATCACTAATCAGAGACGGACAAAGTCATCTTCATAGAAGAGAGCTATACCTGCTTCCAAGGGACCTGGGACACTCATGTTATCAAATCTCTTTACTTTTCCTTCAAATGTAAAACCCACACATTCCTAGTTTTTGTCTTTCCTGATTATCACTACACTTATGGCAATGCTTCAATCTTTTGCCAAGATTGCACAACAGTTACCTCAGAAATGTTATATCAGATCTTTCTGAGAAAGCTCTTCTACTTTGTATTGGACAATACTCCATTTCCAGCCAAAAAAGATTTACAGGCCAGGTGCGGTGGCTCATGCCTACAATCCCAGCACTTTGGGAGGCCGAGGCGGATGGATCACCTGAGGTCAGCAGTTCAGGACCAGCCTGGTCAACATGGTGAAACCCCATCTCTACTAAATATACAAAAATTAGCCAAGCATGTTGACGGGAGCCTGTAATCCTGGCTACTTGGGAGGCTGAGGCAGGGGAATTGTTTGAACCTGGGAGGGAGAGGTTGCAGTGAGCCAAGATGGCGCCATTGCTCTCTGACCTGGGCAACAAGAGTGAAACTTCATCTAAAAAAAAAAAAAAAAGGATTTATGAACCACCTGTTACGGTCCGAATGTTGGTATTCCCCAAATTCATCTGTTTAAACCTAATACCCAATGTGATACCATTTAAAGGTACAGCCTTTGGGAAGTAAGTCATGAGGACTCTACCCTCATGAATGGGATTAGTGCCCTTCTAAGAGAGGCCCAACTAGAGGAAGATGGAGCAATACAAACAAAATAGTAGGGGGTAACGCAAGCTCCTCTGCCCCTTCCATGATGTGACGACATGGCAAGAAGGTGCCATCTCTGAAGCAGAAAACAAGTCTTCATGAGATACCAAATCTGCCAGCACCCAGATCTTGGACTTCCCAGCCTCCAGTACTGTGACCAATACATTTCTCTTGCTTATAAATTATCCAGTCTAAGGCATTTTGTATTAGCCGCCCAAACAGACAAAAATACCACCTCTTAGGGTGGGCCACTTCTATAGGGTGAACTTATTCATTAGTATTGTGGCTTTTTTTTTTTTTTTTTGCAAGTTTAACTGTCTTAGAATAACATTTTCCAGTTTCTATCTTCAAATTCAGAGGGAACTAATCTATATACTATCCGTCCATCCTTTCTCTCAAAATATAATAAAACTAACAGCTCTGCCTTTATCATCTTCAATAAACTCCAAAAAACAATGAAAAGCACCACTCCTCCTGAGTTCCTTATCTCAGGTCTATCACTAACTAGGAGTATGATTTGGGGCACATGAAAACTTCTTCAATGCTCAGTTTCTTCATCAGCCATCTCTGAGATGCTAATAGCCACACCTCACAGAATTACTGTATGGATTAAATGGCACATGTGGTAAAGCGGGGCAATGCCTGGTATATGGTGCACAGTATCTAGAAGTCGTCTTGAGCCAAAACCTTACCTGTATCACTCTATACCTCATGCCTGCTTGTGTCCTCATAGCCACACTGCATTCTTACTTGCACAGTCCTCTCACAGTCTTAGTTCTGATTTTCATGACCCAAAATGAAAGATGATAGAATTATAGCACCTATACTGAGTGTTCATTCTATACAAGGCACTGTTCTAAGTAGTTGATGTTAATTTTTCTAACAAAAACATACTTTGAATTTAGTGGAGGTATTTACATGCACAGTCTCTTTTAAGAGTAAAAAAACCCTCTATAAGGTGGGTGCTATTAAAATCATTTTACAGATGAGGCAGAGAGAGGTTAAGTAATTTGTCCAAGGTAGTGATCCCTGGGCTCACACATTTATAAAGATGACATACTGCCTAAAGTGAGGTACTTCAAGGATTCCTCAAACATAAACCTCTAGTTTCTAAAATATATTTTTTAAGAATGCAGTTTTTAAAACTTCAAATTAAAAAGTCACAAACACATATGCTATTAACTTATCAGTGGCCATTAATCATGTTAACTTATGTCTAGGTTTATGCATTTATGCGCAATTATGGAAAGGCAGGCTACCCTCTTCTCTTTGGACAGGCATCTTGAGTTTCTTATGAACATGTTACTCACTAGGCAGTTGTGAATGTGCAATGAGATTGTGTCTGCATATGTGTGTGTCTATGTGTGTCTGTGGTGTCTATGTTTACTAGGTGTGACGGTTATTTTTTTTTTTTCGAGACGGAGTCTTGCTCTGCCGCCAGGCTGGAGTGCAGTGGCGCAATTTTGGCTCACTACAACCTCCGCCTCCTGGGTTCAAGCGATTCTTCCACCTCAGCCTCCCAAGTAGCTGGGATTACAGGCACCTTTCAACTGGAATCTGCACCCTTGGCTCCCCTGGTTCTCAGGCCTTCAGACTCAGCCTGGAATTATACCATTGGCTTTCCTGCAGAGGGCAAATCCTGGAACTTCTCAGTCTGCATAACTATATGAATCAACTCCTAATAAATTTCTCTCTCGAGAGAGAGATTTATTAGGAGTTGATTCATATATATCATATATATGACAATATATATGAATATATATATGTGATATATATATGTATGGTGTTCTATTGGTTCTGTTTCCCTGGAGACATTTAATACAGTGGGCTTGAGTGTGATCAATGGCATAAAACCATACAATTCCAGCATTCAATTAAGTGCCAGGTGTAGCAGATGATCTAGTGGTCATTAATGGTCATAGTTCTTCTCCTCTTGTAGCTAACTGAATTTCCTAGCTCCTTTCAATTAAGTCAGGGGCATAAAAATGGCCGTAGAATGTTGATAGAAATGAGGTATACTACCTTGTTGGCATAGTTCATAAAACATTTCCTATGTGCAATTCTCCGTTTTCTTCCCGTCCTGTAAAGACTTTGTGGCTGCTAGTTGAATAAAGATGTGACATCACAAGAAGAAAGATGCCTGGATCCCTGAAAGACTATATGGAGCACAGCCTCTTACCACCTACTTCCCCATGTAATAAACACACACACTCCGTAAACTGTAAGCTGAACAGCAATAAAATTCCTCACTGTGTTAAGCCACTGAGATTTTTTAAACAATAGTTAGTCTATGCTAATGCACAAAGCTTAACATTTCACCTAGCAGAGTACACCCTTTGCAACACAGTAGTCAGCTATACAATAAAAACAGAAAGAATCCCATGACAATTCATATGACTTTAATTGTTATTATTATGTACTGAGTTTTAGTTATTATGTTCGTTGATTTTTTTGATGAACCTTAAAATTTTCAGTGAATAGTTAACAGAGAAGTACTAAGATATTTGCATTTATACTGTTGACTCCATAGAGCTACAACCAACATTTGAAATAAATTTCTAACAAACAACGACAACCCAACTGAGAAATCCACTCATTGACTCCCTCTCTAAATTTGCTACCAAACTATAAGAACTGTTAGACTGCTTCTTACCAGCATCGAATCAAAAACGCCTTTTCCTTCTATGTCTTTTTCACATCAGTTGCTACTGATACTAGTTACTGACACTTTTCTGAACATAATGAGCACTTCGTTTATACCACAATATAACAGTCATTATATTTGTCTATTGTACCTATGGAGTTATTTGTTATTTCCTGAAGGGATAGAACAATTTAGCATAGAGCCTTACATTTAGTAAGTACTCAAAAAATATTGCTTGAAGTAAAAAAATATATATTATTATTGAGATGGAGTCTCACACTTTCACCCAAGCTGTAGTGCAATGGTGCAATCTCAGCTCACTGCAACCTCCACCTCCTGGGTTCACACGATACTCCTGCCTCAGTCTCCCAAGTAGCTGGGATTACAGGTGCACACCACCACACCTGCCTAATTTTTTGTATTTTTAGTTGAGACGGGGTTTCACTATGTTGGCCAGGTGGGTCTCAAACTCCTGACCTTGTGATCTGCCCACCTCAACCTCCCAAAGTGCTGGGATTACAGGCGTGAGCCACTGTGCCCAGCCAAAAAATTATTATTACGAACTACAGTTGTTAACGGTAAGGATTTTTTAAAGTACCAAAGTTTTAGGCTTTTTCAAACTGAAAAGAATACAGAATCTTTTTTTTTTAGACAGAGACTTGCTTATCACCCACTCTGGAGTACAGTAGCATAATCACAGCTCATTGGAACCTCGAACTCCTGGACTCAAGTGATCCTCCCAAACCAGCCTCCCAAGTAGCTGAGGCTATAGTCACACACCACTATGCTTTTAAGCATCACTGTCATTATTCATTTTGAGCCGACACCTTAGTTAGATTAAGGACTTATTCAAAAACTTATAAAGCTAATTTAAAAATCATATCATTTCTACATTTAATCCTCAAATTGCAGTTCTCAGTACTGCTTTTCATTCCGTCTTTCCCTCTCGACTTAAGTCCCTTTCCAAGAGTTGTTTTTTCTAGCTTAGTAAGAGGAGAACACTGCAGCGGGTGCGGGCATGTTGCTGTCACCATCCTGACAAAAAGATGCCATCCAGCCTTCAGCTGCCTGGAGACTCAGCACCATTTGGCTCAGCCAGATTCACGACAAAATGAGTGACCTCAAAATCCAAATGATGCTAGCACTGTGACTGGAAACCATCAGCTGGATACCTACAGAAATTGCCTAATTAAAAAGTAAGCAGAAACTATCATCCCATATGTTAGAGTTTTGTTTTATTTCAGGAGAAAACACTGCAATTATTTTTCCTTCTATAACTTAGCCTGTTTGGTTTTAGAAAATTCAAGATCTAACACAGAACATAGCATGTACAGATAAAGTGAATGAATTAGCTAGGGAGAGATGGAGGTAGGAAGATGAGGAGCTATTCAAAATAGATAAAACATTTAGAGAATCTGTAACTGAATGAAAAACTTCTTGACCTGAAAAACATATTCAGAGGTGTTGTTCTCAAACTCAGATCTATTACAATCCTGCCAATTTAAAAAAAAAAGAGTAAGAGACAAAAGTTATGTAACCTACAACTTATTCACCAGTCACAACTTTTCTGATTATAGAATATTAACAATATTAACAGAATAAAGAGGAACACTAGTTTACTTGTCCATATATATGTTCTGACAAAGCAAGTGGAAGGAAGACCACTTGACCCTTTGAAGGCAGACCAAAAGACCCTTCCAGATGAGAGCAGAAAAGGAATATGGAATGGCAAGAAGAAAACAGGTAATAAATGTAAAATATACTCATCAAAAGAGACGTATTTGTAAAGTTTATCCCAACTTTTTCAAGGTTTGAAATGGTTTCCATATATCTTCATGTTTAAACAATGCTCACTGAAATTTGCGGAATGGAAAGGTCATTAGAAAACATCACAGAAGCCTGATTCCTCTTAACCCCCACTTCAAAGATAATTGTACTCTGGAATTAAAATGTGTGTAGAAGGCAATTATATATTTTTTCTATATTAACTCTCCTTCCTAACAAAAGAGAAGGTAAAGCTGGGCACAGTGGCTCACGCCTGTAACCCCAGCACTTTGGGAGGCCAAGGCAGGCAGATCACAAGGTCAGGAGTTCAAGACCAGCCTGGCCAATATGGTGAACCCCATCTCTACTAAAAAATACAAAAATTAGCCGGTGTGGTGGTGGCACGTGCCTGTAGTCCCAGCTACTTGGGAGGCTGAGGAAGGAGAATCACAGGAACCCAAGAGGCAGAGGCTGCAGTGAGCCGAGATCACGCCACTATACTCCAGTCTGGCAACAGAGTGAGATTCCATCGCAAAAAAAAAAGAGAGAGAGACGGTAAAAGTTAAGGCAGAGAGGAGGCTTACAATGGGAAAGCGGACATACTTGCAAAGCAAGAATGCAAGCTCTGGGCTCAACACTGTCTAGCCGGCCAACCTAAGGTACAGTGAGCACAGAGGCATGCTCTCTTTGCTGAATGTCTCCTGTGATATTTTAACAATGGCAGTGACAAGGAAATTCTCCTACTGCAATGTATGAAGTCCAGCCACTGGGGCAGTTTGCTAAAGAAAGTGCTAAATTTGGGCCCAAATTAGGCAGCAAGAAAGGAGAGAACAGTGGCTTAACTGTGGCAAGTCTGAAGTCCACATGGGTAAAAACTCACTTCTGCCACACTTCTGGTGTGTGTATATAGGTATTACAAACAAACAAAAAATGCTAATTGTTCATAACTACGTAGGAGGACTTTTAGGCACACTGGAGTTACCATGTACCAGAAAGGGCTCTTTTCAGGGCATAATCAGAAGTACCACAATTTGATGCTATCATTTCAGCAGGCCTCAAGATTAGTTTTAGATTTTATGAAACAAATCCACAGCTATGGACCAAACATTGATCAGCATCTCATGGTTGGACAGAGGACAACTAACCCAATCACGTACTTGAAGTCCAGCCTCTAGAAGAGGGTGAGACAATGTCCCTACTGGTAGACAGTCCACTTAGTCTGCAGTGCTGTCCTGGTGCTAGTGATGATTGTACTAAAGCTATCTTACATTTAAGTTCTTGTTAACTCAAGTTGACAAAATAATTGGTGAAAGTATGCAGTCTTTGGACACGTTTTTTCTATCTGCAGTTCTATTTGCCCCCATAAGAGAAAGAGACTCATGACCTCTTTGGCACGTCACGCTAATACTAACAAGTGTTTCCTTACCTTCAGCCATCCCTATTCCACCTTCATAATTTTTGCCATTCTGGTGTAGCCCCTGCATTCTTTATTATTTGCCTCATTCTTTTAAACTGACACTTAAAATTTGGATGAGATTTATTTTTAAAGGAAAATTGTTTTAAATCACTAATGTGAATTCAAAACTATTATCACCACTAGATATAGAACATAAATGTAACAAATACAATATGGTGCTATCAAATTTTACAGATGCAATCCAAAAGGAGTGAAATTGAAAATAAAAGGATAATTTTCTCACCATGACTCAAAATTTAAAATTGCTGTTTTGCAGTACCACTTAAAATCATCTCCAGCAGTGCTGGTAGTATACGCCTTACACTTTAGGAAAAACTGAACTAAATGGATAATGATATAGGACTGTGATGTAAGTCAAATTACAGCATAGACTATAAAATTCAAATTACTAACCCTTGAGGCAGGAACCATGAAGCATTAAGAAAGTCTGCCCTAGATTCTTGAATAGCAAGATCCTACTATGTGATAATACCACTTCTCACACAATCAGAGGTCATTTTTCTCAAGCAGCTAATAATCAGTGAGCAGAGAAAGCAGATGTAAGGTCCAAGCATTGAGGGATACGCATTTCACCACCAAAAACTGCTGCAGAACTTAATTCTAAGTCTGTACACTTTTTGTGAGACGAAATGTTACCAGCAAATTCAGATAATCTAGTTCATATACTCCAATCTATGTTCAGGGAAAACACCTAGTTTTTTTTTTTTTTTTCTCTCTCATACATATTTTAGACATTTGCCTGTTTAAAAAAAAAAATCCACCAAGTTAAGACATGAGAAGTGTGTCGCTTTCCTCAACTCTCACTGGGCTTGTACAGGGAGCAGGGTCTTGATGTACTCCAGAAAACAAGGCCCAACAGAATCAGAAGGGGCCTGCCCAAAGTTACCACGTGCTGACAGCAGAGCCAGGGCTCCATGCCAGGATTCTCTGTGCTGAGCACATCTAGGCATTCTGGGGATGAAACCATATGCACTGTGCCCATCCCACAGTGCTCTACTTGTCCCTCAGGAAAAAAAAAAATCCTCGCAGCCTAGATAATCCATAAGCACTACCCTCCTTTTTCCTAAACTCACGCTTCTCTTTTCCAACACAGCACACAATTCCCTTGACTTTGTGCCTGAAATGTCAGAAAACAAAGCCACAAAAGTCAGTGTTTGGAGGTCTTGGCAGTTCTTCTTGGCCCAGAAAATGAGCCTGTAAAACTTCTCTCTTCATTTACAAACTTTTAAAAAGAGAAACGTAAAACCTAACTTTTCTCCTCACTTGAGCAAGTAAACATCCGGAAAGGTCAAATTTTGCTTTTAGAATCAAAGCAAACTTGAGCTAAAGTCAGCTCTATCATCTGACCCTTTAACCAGGTATGGAAGGATGGAATGGCTGGAAGATCTCCCACCTTTCCACATGGAGGGGTGCAGGGGTGCCTGAGGAGAGTGAATGTGGGCTCCTAACCACAGGAAGCCACTGAAGGAAAGTTAGCAGCAAGCCTACAGGTGGTGATGTCTAAGATCCTTCTCCTTGGTGTAGTTGGGGGACCAGCAGGGTTGGCATTCCCTAGGAGCTTTTTAGTGATGCAGAATCTCCAGACCCACTCCAGACCTACTGCATTAGAATCTTCATTTTAACAAAAGTCTCAGATAATTCCTTGCACATTCAAGTATGATAAGCATTAATCCAATAAACTTGATACCAAATAACCTTCCCTTCCTCCTCCACGGCCAAAGCAATGCAAAATCAAGAACTAAGCAAGGTCCTATCATGACAGTGACCAGCCCTGGTTATAACCCTGCTACAAACCACTTGGGCTAGGTAGGGAGGGACCCAAAGGAACAGTCTCTGATCAGGAAGTGGGCACTGTCAGCTGGGGCAACAGAAGACCAGAGGCCCACACAGGCCTCCAGGCACCAGCCGCAAATTCTCACAAATGCCTGCACCTGTACAAATTCAGGATCTCACATTGCCTCTCCAAATCCAGGCTTTGTGGCTTTTATTTGCCTGCTCAGTTGCCTACGGTATTCACATTGATATGATTTTATCTGTCCAAAAAATGAGAGAGGAAGCATAGTGAGATCTACCTGATCAGGAAATGGCCTAAGCCTCCTGTACCTGTTGGTTACAGTAAATGGTGACCTTGATCTTCTGCACTGTCATCTGTGCAGATTCATTCATTCTTTTAACAACCTCCGGGAAAGTCCTGAACCTTCCGTGTCTTCCCCTTTACCCCAACATCTACCACACATATCATGCTACTGAGCCAGAGCCAGGCCCTGCCAAGGGAAGGAATGGTTAACTCCCTCTCAGCATTTCTAAGAAAGTGAGATAAGAAGGTGAAAGTTCTGCAGGATCCTTCACAAAACTTCAACACTTGCAGAAGGAAAGGCTGAAACACGGCAAAAAAAAAAAAAAAAAAAAGAGCAGGGTAGGTGTCCCAAGGAGCAGAAACATTTCTGTGTCCTGATACCGTCTTCAGCGAAAGCCTAGTTTCTTTTATCAACGTGCTGGAAGGTAAAAGAGGACACAAAGGAAGAAGCATGTAGCCCTTCTTTCTAGCTGCAAATATTTGAAAAGAGCTGATATGCGAACTGGTAAAACTGGTGACTGACCAGCGCTGACTTCCCACGGAGCATCCCGTTAGAGTTAACTATGGACTGGGAACTTTTGAGTTGTATGGTTTCTTTCCTCCCGAATAGAGCCAAAACTTTTCATCCCTCTTAAGTTTTTCTGGATCCCTGTTTATTTCTAATACCCATTTCAAATTTGCGATGTATTTCTTCAGATTTTGTGACTTCCGTGACTATTTTACAAAGTCACTGCTTCCTTGCAGAGTTAATAGCTAGTCATTCTTTATAACTTAGATGACTGCTAAGATAAGAGAATCATTTCAATCATGTATACCTTGGGTAAGTACTATACAGGCTAATTTCTGAGGCAATTCTGGCCTGGCCAGACCTCAGATACCCACCTCACCCCATACTCCAGTGTAAGTGAAGCTGCTCATCAACAACGTCTGTGCTGAGGGGCAGGGCCATGCTTTGTACTGGTTGCCATCCACCTCCCAGGGAAGCAAACCTTTAGAGTGGATGCTGACCTGACACGTACCCTATGTCTTATGACTGGCAAAAAAGAGATAAGTTGGGTCAACTTATCTTACCCATTCCTCACTGAGAAATCCTTCACTGGCAAACAAATGCTACAGCAGGACAAAAGCCAAACAGCATGTAAAGAGAAGTTACAAAAAGAGGCCACCACAAGCCAGTTCCAACAGAGCAGGTTGGAAGTGAGGAGGGAAGAACAAAGGACCCACAAACAGAAGCAGACACACTGGAAAAGAGAGGCCGTGAAACCCCCAAGGTAGTGTCAAATGCAAGCTTGGTGCCACTGCTTTTGGCATATGTTAATTCCACTCCCCTCCTTACAATCAAATCCACTTTACCTAAGTAGATCTGAGTTCCCTGCAACCAAATAAACCACTCTAAAACAAGCCCCCACTGCCCCCCAAAAAAGTTTTGTTTTGTTTTTGCTTTTTCTAGTACCTTCAAAGTAAGAAATAATTTTCATGCAAAATAAAAGTATGTCATGATCACATGGCTAAGCCAGAAGACAGTTTTTAATTTTTGGAATGTAATAGATAACAGCAATTTAAAACCTACTAGAAGCTGGCAAAAAGAATCATGTTTTCTTCACTATGTTTTCAACCAAGTACTGATTACCATTGCTGCATTATAACAATGATCCACAGAAGAATACTAGGTCTGGGACCTGAAGTTTCTGTCAAAGATATCAGACTGAAACATATAGACCTAAAGATAATTGATTCAGAAGGAACCTACAGATTTTTGTAGGAAAGCAAAAGCAAAACACAAAATAAATCCAGTGTGTAATAGGAGAGAAATAAAGGAATTACTTTTTAATAAATAATTCAGACAATATTTGAGACTATCCTGAGGAAATTATACCAGGGTCCTTATAAGAACTAAATTCCATGACTAGATAGGACTACTGGGAGTTGCTTCTTTAAGAAATCAAATATGCTATAACAAGGAGCAGTACTCGCTCATTTGGTAAGTACTCTAAAGGGTATAAAACTCAAGGTTAAACCAAGGTACCCATTTAGAAATGAAAGGCATTTGAGTATGCCATTAGGGTATCTATTAGGATGCGCTATTCAAATGTTCAATAAAAATGAATCAATAGTGGGATCTGGAAATCAAAATAAACTCACAAATATACCACACAAATTGAAGTGGGCAAAACCACCAGCAGCCTAATTAGAAACAAATTAAGACAGAAAATGCCTGAATGCAAGCAGTTCTGTTCACTACAGGGAAAGCATACCAAGCAACCAAGCCACAGGCAAGAGAAACCAACCCTTCTGCAGGGCAGGTTTCCCCTGCCATAGCTGCACCCAAGCACTGGACAAAAACCATGCCACCAGTCCACAATATCATGTTCAGCAAAATGAGTGGGCAAGGTTAAATGGTTTCCCAGACCACTCTCTAACTCTAGGAATCAGATTAAACTTACTTGGAGAAAGCTGTCTCCTAAAATTTGTGTTATGAAATTTTTTTTTGAAAAATGCCTATAATTTATCTGACCTATTCAAAAATGGCATTAATTTCACCCCAAGAATCATATAGTTTTCCCACAACTATCAGAGAAAGCACCTCCAATAATATTTATCTAGCTATATTTACTGAAACTGCCCCCAGCAACTGATGAGACAAAGGGGCAACCCAAGTGGATTCTTTCTTACCATTTCGAGACACGTCTAGTTCCACCAGCTGCATGAAGTTTGCTATTTCTGGGGGGAGCCGCTGAATCTCATTATCACTAAGTCCAAGCTTTCGTAATTTGACTAGCTGGAAAAATTGCTGAAAGACAAAAGAGTTTCACACAGATTTCACATATATTTGTATCATAAATTTTTGGGCTACTATGAAATGTAAAACAGTATCTTTTAAAAACTAATAAAGATTGTACCAACATCAATTTCCTAACTTTGACTGCCATACTGTAGTTGTGAAGATGTTACCATTGGAAAGAACTAGGTATAAGGTACCTCTCAGTACTATTTTGAACTTCCTATCAATCTACAATTATTTCAAAATAAAAAGTTTTTAAAAATTAATGAGCAACTTAATGAGAACAGCAGTCATTCCTTTAAGCTATCTAGTAGATAGAAATATTGACTTATGAAAATTAACATTAAATCTGTAATGTCAGACATGTAAAAATGTCATTTTAAAATAAATTATTATACATCAAAAAGTATAATAAATATCCCACAAATGTATACAGGCAAAAAATATATTTTTGACCAATGTAAAAAAGTCTTTACTGGATACTTCCATCAACCACGGTAGACTGAGCATATGCTCTTTCCCCACACTTTTTAAAAATTGTATTATGGAATTTATGTACAGATGAACATAAATGTAATGTGAAATAAGCCCATGAAGACAAAAAGTACAGAAAGCAAACTAGATATGCAACAAAATCCTTTAAGCTAGAAAACAGAGGGATGAATGGTAACTAACACACAAATCAAAACAAAGCTGAAATTTAAGCCTGTAAGGGTGAGTAGCCAATAAGAAACTAGGTCTAGGTACCTCTGAGGAAATGAGAATTGACTGAAAATTTATATAAAGAACAGATAAATTGCCATATTCTCTTCTCTACCCTGCAGAGCCAGGCAGGAGCCTGGAAATTTCCCCTCTATAGAAGAGTTAAGTCCAAACACAGCTAAGCACAGCTGAAGGCAGGGGTAATAGAACCCTGCTAAAAACAGGGGACTGAGTCAAAGCCTGGTCAGTGAGATCCCACCCTCTCTTCTCCTCGCAGCCTGGCTCTTGGGCATGAGCACAGACCTGCAGACACTGATCCTCCAATAGAGAAGCTTCAGGTTATAAGCCTCAGCAACACATGGAGCTTCCCAACAGGCCCTTCACCTCATCTCCAGCACCACATGCAAGAAAAAGAATGTGCATACACACACGCACATGCACAAACACATACCCCACATCTCAGAGGAAACAAATATGATGCAGGAAACAGAAAAAAAAGTTCCTCAACCAAAAAATAAAATCCTCAGAGAAATCACTGAAGATGAAGCAGCACAATGCCATAAAAAGCATAATTCGAGTAATTAGAAATACGATTTCAGAAAGTGAAAAATATTGTAGCATTGATAAAAGAATCCCATAAAAGAGGTAAAAAATAAAGTTAGTAGAGCTCTCAAAGGCGGAATAAAAAGATGAAAAGATGGGAAAATGGGAGAAAAAAGAGAGGAAAACTAATGGACCAGCTCACAAGGCACTACAAAATAATTCATAGTTCAAGAGAGAAATACAGGGAACTGCAGGACCTGCCTTTTCTGGTTTGAGAGGGCCCACCATGCGACCAACAAAATGAATGGAAAAAAAGTTCATTCAAGTATTCAAATAATACTATAAAATGTTAGAACGCCAGAAATTAGATTCTAAAAGCTTCCAGAGCCAGGGAAATAAAGGAAAAAGTCATAACAAATAATTGGGTATCAGAATGGCACTGGACTCAAAAGCAACCTTGAAAGTAAGAGGGCAATGAAGCAATCCCTTCAAAATTCCAAACAATCATAATTCCCAACCTAAAATTATATACCCAGCCAAACTATCAATTAAGTATGATTATAGAATAAACACATTTCAGTCATGCATGGTCTCAAAAAGTTTAGCTTCCTTGCACCTTTTTCAGGAATCCATCAAAATATGTAAGCAAACTTAAAAGAAAAACAATCTGAGATCCAGAAACAGAATCAACAAAACAGAGAAAGGCAAAGGAAATTCCCAGGATAAAATCATGACGAGAATTCCAAGATGTGCTTGAACATCAGGCCCCAAGAGCAACCCATCTACACTGGAGCAAAATATGACAGCTCCCAGAAGGAAGTTTTGAAAAAATAAATAAAAACACACCCAAGGAATTATCTCACATGTTTGGAAGTATCAAAGGAGATTTATAACTCTTTCAGAATGTTTGGTGATAAATTAGAAATAGGCATAGAGAAAACAAAGCAAGCAAAAGGAAAGAAGGTAATTAATTCCAGGAAAAATATATAATCACAACATAAAATTTGATTAGGAACAATACTTACAGTCATAACATTATAATATCTATATCTGTAAAACCAAAATTTATGTTATGTCAATATTGAGAGAATGGGAAAGAAACTGTAAGAACTAAAGCCTCATCTTCCATAAAAAGAAATCCATAAATAACTCAAAGAAGAAAAAATTATCAAGCTGTAAAAGTATGCCATTTAGCAATATGGAGGCAAATATTCGTAGAAATGGCCAAAAGCCAGAAACTGGAATAGGGAAGGAGGCAAGAGGCTGCTGTTATTCATTGTCACACTAAACAGCTTATTAGATTTTTTAAACTATTTGCATACATTACTCTGCTAAAAACAGAAACTGAATTTACAAACAAAGAAGTCTCTACTGAGGTTACAGGATGCTCCAAATGTTAATTTTGTAGGATGCTAACATTTAATAGACTTCATCTTTCTTTTTTTATTGTTGGTAAAAAAGACTGTATATTTATATAATCATACAATTGCCTTTTGGAAAGCAATTGAGCAATATGTAAAAGAAAAAAACTTTCCAAGTCCGCTGAAATACTTCTGGGCATCTGTCCTCATAACTGAAAATAATGCACAAATACATATTTACACTATTATGGGTAAAAATAAAAAGCTAGAAAACATACATTTCAAATAAGAAAAATGATTGCATATTATTAATTCAATATTATGCAACAATAAAATAAATATTATAAAGACCATAGAACTTGAAAAAGATTTACCATGCAAATATAACTAAAAAAGAAAACAAAATTGTAGACACACTACATTAAAAAAGCATGGGCGCATGTGGACTGACAGGAAGAGAACAAGGAAGAAAAAAGCAGTTATGTTAGGTGGTAAGGATAATGCATGAATGACTTTACTTTTTAATTTAAAAACCTGATTATTTAAAAAAATAAAATGCACTATAAATCTCAGCAAATGAATGCCACCAATTAGCTATACAAGATAATGAGGAAAGTGCTCAACAAAAGGACTAATCCTTTGGATTTCTTTACTCATGCAGTTGAGATTTAATTTCTTAAGGAAAGATATTGAAGTGTCTTTATACTGGCTGTACTAAAGCATCAGCCAGCACAAAAGCCATTCAATAGAGTCACATATTTGAATAATTGAGCTTATGCCAATTGTTCAGAGTCTGACAGTTTCATAATACATCAATGTGTTTACTCAAGCCTGAAAAGCTCACTTTGTTTTCCAGGAAAGGCATAATACCAAAACTACAAAACCCATCACCATTTCCATACATCCTGGGACCATTCAGAAATAAGACAAGAAATCAAGTCAATAAGGTACTTAGATGTACAGTGAATAATAAGTTCACTTTACGTCTGTGGAAACAATAACCTACAAATCCTCACATCCAACAGAAGTCATAACAGCACACAAATTTAAGGTTTGGTTCTGCATGTTAACAGCATCCTCCACTAGAGCCTGTCACAAATACTACTTTATTCAACTTGAGAAGTACATGCCAGATGTAAGAACAACCCCATCTGACATGATCCCAAATGAAACCAGTAATTCCTTAATCCTTCCCTCATTATCCTGATGTGATCTTAATATGGTATCCAAAGATCAACACAATGCCACGGAAACTGTATGAAATTCTCAAATATTCAACTTCCTCAGAGAGTCAGGAAAAATAACTCATGAAGCTATAAACCCTTCTGCCTTGTCTTTGAGATCAGCCAGAGCACATGACGAACAATTCCTGTAGCTGTCTTGGCAGGATGCCTTAGCGCAGTGAAACCATGTGACAGAACACACAGACACCATTCTTCAACTCTACCATGTTTGATTATAGCTCACTGACCCACTTAGAGCACATTCTGTACAATTATATGCAAAAGAACCCAAATTGCCTTGGGTTGTTATGCTACACCCATCTTCTTATAGCCACCATTGCTTTTAGTAGATACAACCTTTAATTTGGCTAAACAAAATGTTCTCCCATTCTCCATAACTGACAAGATTCCAGTCCCTCTTTTCTGGTAGAGTGTTAGTGCCCCCCTTCTGCTTTTTAGAAAGGGACAATAAAAATCTCAGTCCTAGAAGAGCTGTATCCTCTTTAATTATCATATGGCCAAGGATCAGTCAATTGTTCCTCAGTTGCCCCAACTTCTCCTACATAATATAGAGAAAACATAAACCACTGTTACAGATACACTTGGAGAACACTAGTGTAAAGAATGCTATCAATTCCTGAAAAACTGTGGGACTCCTAAGTATAATGACACTAAATTTACTCACAGATTTCCTTCCCGGAGACATTCTAATCCATCACATAAATCTTGACCCCTTTTCATTCTACACAACAGTCATCCCATCTCTACTCCTGTCCCCATCAACCTAGACTGCCTTTTTGGTCAACCACCTGTATGTGGTTGTATGGTAAACCAATGGCTCTACTCTCGAGGTAAGATGTACAGTATACATCATTTGTACCATCTGGCATTGTTCTTTTCTGTGAGACTTGCAAAAAGTGACTGTGACTTTATTACCCAGAAATTGTACTACTAGGTATAGATCTTTTAAAAAACACATATTTTTCCAGAATACACATAAAAAATGTGCTTGAATTATTTATGATACCCCCAAACTGTAAAAATCCAAACACCTATAAATAGTAGATCTGATAGAGGTATTACACATTATTACTATGAAATCCTACACAGCAATGAAAATGAAAGCTTACCATTAGTCACAATATGAATGAATCTTACAGATAATGTTCAATGAATAAAGCTAGACACAAAAAATGCATACTATATTATTTCATTTATATGTTGAATAAATCACCTCAACTATTTTGTTTACAGATGCATACGGGGGCAATAAAACCCGTAAAGTTAAGCAAAGAATGATTCCTATATAATCAGGTTAGTGGCTACCTCTAGATATGAGAGGGAGGATTATGATCAGGAAGAGCATGCAATGGAAGCAGAATACACAATTTGATACAAGTTTTTAGAGTCATGGTAATGCTCAATTTCTCAACCTGAATGGCAGTGACAGCTGTTCACCTTACAATTTGCTGTAAGCTGTACATTTATGTTTTAAGGACTTTTCTATATGTGTGTTTTATTTCACAACAAAAAAAAACTTTTTAAGTTGTAGACTACTTACTAATCAGGAAGGAAAATACCAATTAGCACCAAGAACATCCAATTATTTAATTCATCAGAATTAATAATAATAAAAAGCAATGGCATTAGATCTAGAGGAGGAGGAGGAAGAAGTGACCATTACAACCAAAGCAACAATGATGCTGATAATTATACAGCTATCTACTGAGGGACACTCTATGTTTGGCAGTGAACTAAAGACTTTACGTGGATTACATTAATCATTCCAAGGTTGCCAAAGTGCTGATACCTACACATAGTTAGCTTTTACTGCGTAACAAACCATCCCAAATTGGGTGGCTCAAAACTACACGGATTTTTTCCTGTTTCTCACATTTCTGTGAGTTGGTTAGGCAGTTCCTCTGCCACTCTCACCTGGACTCACGCATCTACATTTGGCTAGTGTCAGAAGGGCTGGAAGATCCACGCTGGCCTCACTGGCAGTTAGTGCCAGCTGTGAGCAAGAGCTCCTCTGTGCTCCCCAAGGCCTCTGTCCTCCTCCCTTACGCTAGAGTGGCTTTCTTACATGAAGCTCTCAGAGCAGCATTCAAAAAGGGCAATGGCAGAAGTGGCAAGGACTCCTGGGGCCCGGGCTTGAAATCTGTATGATGTTGTTCTTTCTGCCATATTCCACTTGTCAAAGCAAGTCACAAAGTCAGCCCATATGTAAGGGAGTAGGGAAATTGTTTTCATTTATAGATGGAAGGAATGGCAAGAATCACATAAAAAGAGGGAGGGGGTGGGAAAAAATTGATAGATTAGATGAGATAGAAGCCTCAGATATGCCACAGAACACACATAAAAACTAGGTAGATTATGTACAGAATTCTGTGGTTGATTACAGAGCAATGGCTTTTCTAAAGCAAATTAGAAGAGAAAATACACTGAATAAACTTTGGCTAAGAATCTTTATATATGAAAAAGATATAGACAAAAAGAAAAGGTCAAGAAATATTCACAGAATAGTGAAAGAACTAGTTTGGTAGAGAATTCAAATCATCATACGTCACATCCAGAATTTGAGTTTGAAAGGGTTTTAGTGAACACTCATAAATAAGAAGTATTAAATAAGAGTGAATGAGACACTTTTCAGTGTGTTTGGTAGAGGTGTGGAATAGAAATATCCCTGGGTGAATCAGTTAACTCCTCCAGTCCTCTTGTTTTCTTGTGTAAAAAATAAGCATTAAATGATAAAGGGCTCTTTGTAGCTCTAAAAATTATAGAACTGCATTTCAAAATGCCTTCCATGTACCAAAAGAAAAATGAAAATCCTATTAGCACACAATATAACATTAAGCATGAAGTTAAAATGCATAAAATTACAGAAAGTAGATTAGCGGTTGCCTAGGAAATGAAAAATGACTGCTAATGGATAGGAGGTTTCTTTTCAGTGACAAAAATATTCTAAAATTTATTGTGGTAATGGTTGCACAACTGTGATTATATTAAAAAACAGTGAATTGTGCACTTTGGGTGAATTGTGTGGTATGTGAAATTACATCTTAATAAAGATGTCAAAAAATGCACAAAATTGGTAGACTTTAATGAAGAAGAAATTCCTATTAGTAAGAAAAGACTGGGCTGGGGATACACAGATACTTTTATTTAACTGAATCCCTATAACTAAGTGAGGTAGAGTTTATTTTATCTCCAGTTAACAGATAAGGAAACTGAAGTCCAGCAATTTTATTGGCTTCCCTGACACTGCACACCAGTTAATAATATTCTTTAAGAAAAATTCCCAAACAGAGCCTTGCTGGAGGATCACAGAGTACAAATCCTCAGGTAACCACCAGATAAACAAAAAACACTGGTGTGAAACTACATTCTAATCAGCTAACCAAAACTAAGTCATGCTGGGGGTGGAGGCAGGAGGGTAAGCTGGGAAAAAAATAACTACCAAAATTACCAATGCTGTCAGATTTCATCTTGATTGACAAGTTGCAAGTGGAAGAAAAGAGCATGTTAATGAAACCTACATGTGAAAGCACATAAGTGGGGTTGCTGCCAATCCAATCCAGCCAAAGAGAATAGACATGCAAGAAATCTAGACAGATAAGAACGAATCAACTTCTAGAGGATCAGGGGCACAGAGACATAACAAACATTCAGATAAAGCCTTGGGCAAAGAAACAGGGAAGCAGAAGACAAAATTTGATATAAGTTTATAACATGATACAGCAAAAGGGCATACAAAGAAAAAAGCCTCAGCTAAGTCTAGTTTCTGAAGGCAAAGGGTGAGGTGTCACAGAGCACCAAGACAGTCCTGGTGAAATTCAAAAAGATGACACTGTTCAACTGGAAATTAGAATTTTAATAATGCTGAACAATCTTCAGAGACACAGAATGGAATTCAAGAGAATCAAAAATACTTAAGAATTTGAAATACTGATTCACAAAATAGAAAGTTTATATTCATATACTAATAGGCCAGGTGATAGACAATAAATATGAAATAAGATAAAGGGTTTAATCTCTGAATAAAACTAACCATTTCTTCTATAATCTGAAAGAGGAAGATACATTTTTCCCTGCCCATCTATTTGACCAAAAGACAAATACGTGAAATAGATCACAGGGGTGAAAAAAAACCTCTCCAGATCTCAAATATACTTTTTAATAGGTTCATGTTTCAGAGGCACAAGTACATGCAACAAAGAAAAGAATGCTGACTCCCTTCCTTCCATGGCCCTAAAAAGCTGCAGGTGAACCAAATTTCAGAGAAGCAAATTAGTTTCCATTGAGTGTTAGCATGTGTGTGCTTAAGCATTTATAATAAAGATACTTTCATTTATTTTGTTCAAAACATTTGTTCAAAATATTTCTCCTTCTAATTTTTCTGGCCTCCCCTAATAATTTTATCCTCTCATTTGCTGGTATATTTCTGAGGTGCTTTCGTGCATTATTAAGCTGTCACCATTAATGATCCTAAACAAACATATAAATGCCCCCAAGCTTGCCCCCATAATTGAAATAGCTCAAGGGTGAATCACTTTGAAAATCAAGAAACCAGGCATGTTTTGTGTATTGTGCTATGATCAGAAGGGTGGACCCAGACTGGTAGTGGCAACTGCAATCACTTGGAGAAAAGAAGCTTTTACTAAAAGCAAGATGGATCAGGACAGTATTACTTTACTGGTAACCTGACTGAAGGGATGAGCTTTGACCTGGGAGAACCAGACTGACGGCACAGATGGAGAACCGGTGAGAGCTGGACTAAGCAGGGTTGCCTCCACAGAGGGAAAGATCAACTATGACGAGAGAAAAAAGATATCGAACTGAAACTAACAATAGGGGAATGACTAAACACAGGATGGTAAATACATGCAATGAACTATTATATGGACATTAAAAATCATATTTCTGGAGAATATTTAATAATATAATAAACACTATGTTCGGGTTAAGAGAAAAAATATAAAATTATATATATGTACAGTATAAATCCTGTTTTATTTAAAAATTTAATCAAAATTGTAGGGGAAAAATTTTTTTAAAAAGATAAACTTGCTGAGAAAAAGGAACTTAAGCCAGATGACTAAGATCATTCAACTTCTTGATACTGATGTTTTGTACCACAGAAAATCAAAGACTCTACTTATGTAGAAAGGGTTGTTTTTCCTGCACATTTTAACCAAATGTATCATCAAGTAAAACTTGAAAAGTGGAGGTATAATCTGTTTACATACAGAAAAAAGAAGTTCTTTCAATAAGCAGTCAGATATCCAATAAAGTTTATTAAAGTGTTTTTGTATTTTGATGTAGGATTTTCAATAAGGTTGCATTTTTCACACACCGTACTCAGGAAAGCATTACATGACTCAAATGGAATAAAATTTTGTTTAGTGGGCATTGTGCCATGGATTCAATACAATTTAATCCAAGCTAACAGCAACAACAAGCACTACATACATACTGTGCCTACTATGCGCAAGGTTTGAAAATGGAAGAGATTACAAATAAGAAGTAGTCCTTATTGCAAAAGGACATCCAGGAAATAACGCAGGACAGGTGGATCAATAATTAAAATACAAGGTAGAAAATGAAAATCATAATGAGGCACAAACTGCCATAAAAAGGTAACAAATGGCCCTTGTCATCATAAACTAGATCTGTTATGCTCCTTCCAAAGAAAAAATAAAAGTCAATTAGGCTATTTTATGGTCAGTTACATCATACCAATAGGATCAACGATTCCTATGAGGCATCAAATAAGAATGGATTGTTCAGAGGAACTGGTAGGAAGATTCTTTCTGAATTTTCTCAGCAAATACGCCAACATTAAAATCAGGACTCTGAGTACCTTCTGATGTGACAGGCCTAGCAAAGAAAAAACTTACATGGTCAACACGGACAAGTCCTGATCATGGATGATAGAATACTTTAGGATTATCTAAGCAATATGTTGATAGCGCCCCTAGCCAAAGTTTGCTGTTTCTGGACAGCAAGCAGGAAATGCAAGTGGCAGGCACTGATACAGTACTTCAAAAATTAATCTGAGTTAACAGATTACAATCACTCTAGAATGGCCCACAGGCTGGGTGCAGTGGCTCATGCCTGTAATCCCAGCACTTTAGGAGGCCAAGGGAGGCGGATCACAAGGTCAGGAGTTTGAGACCAGCCTGGTCAATATGGTGAAACCCTGTCTGTACTGAAAATACAAAAATAAGCTGAGTGTAGTGGCAGACTCATGTAGTCCCAGCTACTTGGAAGGCTGAGGCAGGAGAATCACTTGAACCTCAGAGGTGAAGGGTACAGTGAGCCAAGACTGCACCACTGCATTCCAGCCTGGGTGACAAAGCAACACTCTGTCTCAAAAAAAAAAAAAAAAAGAATGGCCCATAATTTTCTAAGGCAACATTTAATGGCACTTTGAGTGCATACAAATTGTGAGTAATAGAAGAAAGAAAAGGACTTTATCTCTTACTCTGAGTAATGCTGAAGATGACCTAACTGTTTTAAACCATTATCAGGAGATTTTGAAGGGTCAGGGAGGGCCCTGACTAACCAGTTAATACAACTTACTGCAGCCAAGAATTCATCTCTTAACAAACTGCAAGATGGATTAAGCTCAACAATGGTAACCATGATACTGCTGTATTTATTCAGGAAAGTTTGTTTCAAGGAATGTCAAAGCACTTTTCCAAAAGGGGAGGGAAGGTATGGTCAAGCAACAGAATATAGAAAACACTAGAACAAAGAACCCAAGCATCAGGTGCATAAATACTGAAATCCCACAGGATTCCAAACAATTTAAATATGCAACTTGGCTTTTTGTGTTTACAAAGAAGTCATGTGAAGCAGGTTGACTATGTAGTGCCGTTTGTTCAGATTGTTAGGCCCTAACTAGATTTCAGGGATTTAGAAATATAATGATCTAATTACAACTACTGTAGAATTTAATAGTGGAGAAGGGCTTAACTTACGTCAAAACATCTTCTAACATAGTCCAAATATAAATAAACTACAACATATATTGTGGTATTCCCATAATCACAATTTAGGATTAAAACTGTGGGATTTTATTATGTTGGTGCAAAAGTAATTGCGGTTTTTGCCATTATTTTCAATGGCAAAAACCGCAATTACTTTTGCACCAACCTAACTGCACAAGGGTTCCTCTCCATCCAGATAGGTTTACATTCCGAAGTGTTTATAGCTCCTCTAAAAGGCAGCCTTGTACCTTGAAAACAAATCCTCTCTTACATTTAAATTCATACTAAATTCACAGTTTCCTACTGGTTTACCAAAACAGTTCAGCAAAAAGGCAAGATGGAAAAAACTGAGAGTATATTCCCTAGCAACTCACAAACAGTTATGCAAAAACAAAACAGATCTCATGCTGATCACCACATTTTGGCTTCACAAACAGAACTTAAATATTAAATTCTAATATTAATCCAGATGAACCACAAAGACAAGGCCTAACTGCAAAGTTTTTGAATTGCCCTACTGTTTAAGGGACAAGACAGACCATGAATATCCAACAAATTCTACTCAACTCCCATGTCCTGAAGTTACATCTCGTTAGATGTTCATGGCTAACAAGTCTGCTTTCTTTGTCATAAGAAAAGGCAAAGCTCTTTCACAGTCACTTCTTTAAAACCTGCTCCTTTCAACAGTCTTTGCATTTGATTTTTACTGTTTACCAGCAACCTAGGTAAGAGGTGGAATTAACACTCCTAGCCTTAGTCTAATGAAAGAATGTGCAGACATGTGGCCCGCAAGCCACCCAGTGAGCCGTCTCACTACCACAGCATCTAAGGACACAGTTCTTTCACTGCAACTCAGCTCTTAAAATACACTCTGGCAGGGTGCTTGTATTGCTGACCAGCTGGTTCCTCTATAGAAAACTATCTAGTGAGTACCCTGTTCAGCACATCACCTCAAGAGTTCTCTGAGTCAGAAATCCCTCTTTGTGACATGCAATCAAAAAGAATATTCAAGAAAAGGGGAATGCATGAATTCTACAGGAAACTCCCAATCATAATCTCAAAGTAAAGCATACAAGAAACAGCACTCCCTCACCAGGAAGCAAGCAACAGCTCCCAGGTATTCAGACCAAAGGGCACAATCCGTTCTCAGTAAGCTCCCAGGACAATTTGCTGAGGTAGCTCAGTGGCCCCAAGAGCTTCTTTGCTACCACCTCCCCAGGTTCCTACTGCTAGCTGAGAGTCCAAGTTTTTACCCAGATGTGTATAATAAAAGAAAACGAGATCATCCGTGTCATGGCTCACTGTATCATATCATCAGTACCAACCAGGGAGAAACCTGGTCCTGGTACCACGGCCCCCTTTTCTCTCTTGACAGCACCTTCCACAGCCTGGTATTCCAGGCCCACAAGTCATAAAAGATTTCTTTTAATGAAGAACATCTCATATGCATGAGTGAGAGCAATTTAACATTAAAATGCTTTGTTACTAGACAAATTTTGAAAGTCTAATTTCAAACGCTTTACAACTCTACTTTTTACAAGAACATCTCTAAAATAATGAGAAATGCCTCTCAAGTGCCAGATATTAGGCCAGGAGCTCTACATCCATAACATTTAATCCTAAAAGCAACCCTGAGCCAGGCAGTTACTTTGATTTCATAAATGATCAAACTAAAGCACAGAGAGATTACGTGCCCGGGTCCAGATTACATCAATGCGTCTGCACCAGGATTCAGACTCATGTTCAAAGTCCCAACATGTCTACTATAAAGAGCAGGGCAAAGAAGGTGCACTATGGAGCCCAAAATCTATAAGCCCAACTCCCCAGGATACTGGATATTTCTGTGACCTCATACAAGTTACCTAATACAGTGAATACAGGTTTTCAGAACAGTGTGTGGCATATGAGAAATGCTTAATATATGTTAGCCTTAACTATTACTATTAAATCACCACGTACCACATCTTCCTATATATCCAAACTACTTAAATTTTTCAAGAGTAAAAAAATTAGATCCAATGATAACACCTTGTTGCCTGTGGCATATACTGCTAGGATGAGGCTAAGTGCTACACAAGAATCATGCCAACACATTTTAAGACTTCCTTCATTTTCAAAAACAGAGAAGGACCACAAACAAAAAGATACTAAATGCAGAAATCAACAGACTGCAGGGACCAAATGTTTAAAGGGTCTCAGGACAAATTAACAAGTCTAGCAACCCAAACCAAGTATTCAAGCTACTATCCAAACATAGCATGTAAATTCAAAAAAATTGTTTTTCATACTATCAAAAACAAAGCAACAAGTGAGCTAAAACATAGATGAAGGGAATGGAAGGATTTCAGGGAAGCTCAGCAACTTAGCCACTGCAAAGTCAGTCAACACTGAATGAAGGGTGGACCTAAACTGTGCACAAAAGGAACGCAGGGAGAGAGGGAGGCCTAGATCCTGCCCAGGAGAAACAGCTGTACACACTGGAGGATGGAGACAAGCCTGGCTAGGCTAGCCCCTCTGGTGTTAGCCTGCCTGGTTCAGAACCAGATGGGTGCCGCCCTGTGACAGGGCTCCCAGGTCCTGGCCCTGCGAATAACTAACAGCAAAGCTTTGAGCACCCAATATGGCAAATGAACTTAACTAGACCTCTGGGCTCCCTTCCAGTGTCAACAGCCTGTGATTCTCTATTCTCTAATTATGAAGAGAAAGGAAAGCAGGTAAGAGAAATTACATATGTTTCCTTTTTTGTTTGTTTGTTTGTTTGTTGTTTTTGGCCTTTGAACTAAGGGCCTCCAACTCTCCAGTAGGTTCTGTTCCAAACATCCATTTGTAGGTCAGAGCTGGAAACTCGGAATGCACTTCCGCATGCATAGAACCATTATATATTGTGATTAAGTCTTTAATTAAGCCTATAAAAGTCAGTCTGGCCCCCAATGCAGCGTAAAAAGGTCTTCTCAAAGCTTTCCAATAGCTATCCACTGATTATAGAACAAAGTACAAACTCAGCTTCACATTCAGGGCCCTCATGACCTGGCACATAATAATAACACCATCAACATTTTTGTAGGTTTTGAGAGCTTATAAAATTCTTGCTCATATCTTACGCTACCAACACAACTGCCCAGTGAACAATCATTATCACAAATTGAACTTTGAAAGACAAGCCATGTAAGATATCAGAGCCACACCTTCAACAAGCCTCTTTGGCTTCAAATCCACTGTCCTTTCTAACTTCTGCCCCACAAATATATGTGGCCTTTCTGACTTCATTTCCCACACCCACAGGCCCATGCACCCCATGTTCTAGCCCCAGTGAATCATTCACTGTTCATTACGCCTTTCCTGTTCCTAACAACCTTTCCCCAGCTAGCAGCATTTTACTCATCCTCAAATGCCATGACCTCTCTGAAGCCTTTACCCAATTACCTGGGCAAAATTAAAGGTGCTTCTCCAACACATTTTGTCTCTGCTTCTGCAAGAGATTAATGAGCCCCCTGTAGTAATAAACCATATTATATACACCAAGGCTTCCCTCAGAATATCCGCCACAGTTCTACTCAATAGATAATCGATGCCAGTTGTCCAGTGAAGCAACATGACACTATTTCAACTGTTTTATTATGAAAGTGTTTATTCAAAATGCATTTCAAGTTCCAACTCAGGATATTCAGAGCACATCTATGCTTTGTAAGCAACTTCATTCCCTACCCCCACAACCTCAAGGCTGGAAAACAGGCAGAGAGAGTAACTTTTGGGTCATAAGAGAAAGAACCAAATCTGCCACATTTTAAGAATTACTGAGGCAGTTGTTAAGCATATGAATTCTTAGTGCATAATCTCCAGACACAAGGGTTTGGGAACACAATTGCTTAACAAGTGCTCCCAGTTAATTCTTATGATCAAGTCAGGTTTTTGAAACAGTGGGTAAGATCACTGGGTTGTGAGCCTGGATGCACATTAGAGTCACTCGGTTTAAATACACCTCATGCAAGGTAGGGCTAGGGTTAGGCAGGTGGGTTAAAACATGCATTTACAATAGGGGCATTATAGTCATCCAGGAGAGGAAAACTAATGGGGGGAGGGAGAATGTTAAAAAAAAAAAAATCTCAGCTGGGAGTGGTGGCTCACGCCTGTAATCCCAGCACTTTGGGAGGCCGAGGTGGGCAGATCATGAGGTCAGGAGCTTGAGACCAGCCTAGCCAATATGGTGGAGCCCCATCTCTACTAAAAATACAAAAATTAGCTGGGTGTGGTGGTATACGCCTGTAGTCCTAGCTACTCGGGAGGCTGAAGCAGAAGAATTGCTTGAACCCAGGAGGCGAAGGTTGCAGTGAGCCAAGATTGTGCCACTGCACTCCAGCCTGGGTGACAGAGCAAGACTCTGTCTCAACAAACAAACAAAACAAAACAAAAAAAAAACCATAGCTATTACAATGGTTTGTGTTTGTTCAAAGGGCCACAGTATATATGCAGATATATAGTACATCAGTAAGAGGCATGGACAGGGACCTAATGAAAATAAGGTTGAGGAACTCTGGGTTGAGATGATGAAAAATGTCAATCACTCTTGACATTGGCATAAAAGAAGATATTCCCCTTACCCCAAATACTTGTCCTACATTTGCTCTGAGTTGAGTAAAGATTTGCTAACTGAGAGACAGTTCAAAGATGATATGGACATGAATGCTGGAGCCTAACTACCTGGGCACCTTCAGAACAGGGCACCTTATCAAACGCAAGCTTTTAATATGTTATCTATGGAGAGTAACAGAGGCTTTCTGTTCTCCTTTTGTGGTCTCTCTTCAAGGGAGCAGTGGGACATCCTTTGTTATTTCAAGCTGGCTTGGAAAGACTGGGGAGGTTCCTCTAAAACGTAAACCAAAATGAGGCCCTAGGTTGCAAGAAGGTATAGCCTCTTTAGGTTTACAATAAAAAACTAAAATAAAAAATTCAGATCTGTTTCAAAAGCAATGCCAGTACAGCTATGATGATCAGGAGTCCAAAAAAAAAAAAAAAAAGACAGATATGTGGAGGATAAAGATCATGCCTCAGCAAGCCCACATGCAGGCAGAGTGCTGGCAGGAGTGGGTGGCAGCCCTAGCAAAATGATGCTCTGATCTAGTGTGTTCTTTCTAGACACACTAGAAAGGTGGACGGAATGGTCATCACAGGCTAGGAAGGACAGGAATGAAAACTGTGAACATATCATTCTCTACTTGAAAATCTCTGAGGACACTCAGCCAGTAAGTTACTCAAATGGGTAAAACAAGCCAACGATAACCACAGAAGGAAAGTGAAAGAGCACAGCAACAGCAAAGGAAGGCAATAAAAAAGCACAGACCATAAAAAGACAGCAGAAAGAACAATCAAAAGGATATAAAAATCGTCATTTCAGAACCAGAGAGTAGCTTAAAAATTATCTAGTCTGCGGTTCTAAAAGCTGGACCATCACCTGTTCCCCACTAGCGACTGTAAACCAGTTCTTAGTCGGCTCCATTATCATCAGACTCCTGGGCCCCACATTACTCAGTAGGTCTGCAGTGAGGCAATGCATTGCAGTCTACAAAGTTCTCCAGGTGACTCTCAAGAGCAGCCAAGTCTGGGAGGCACTATCAACTTTGGAGACAGCCCTCTGCCCTGTTTCTACAACTCCAGGAACATGTAATACACATATAATGTTTATAAAATCCCTTATTTCCCATACCAGTGACCTCTCTGCCGATTTCCAGTGTTAACTTTCAAAACAGTGGCAGTAGAGAGAGTTTATCGAACATGAGAGGGAGGGGCTGACACAGTGCCCAGGCTTGTTGGTCTAGCAGGACTGACCACTGCCCCACATTAGCAGGCTCTTACACAATTATATCTTTAAGGTAAGGCAGGCACATTTTAGAACTAGGTCACTTTTCAACGATTTGTTCCTCTGCAAAGACCCACAAAACTCCACATCCAAAGTGCATACCTCCACCATTTCATAGTCAATACTTGGAACCTACTACCATTATGAAATATACCTAAAAACCACATGAACAAAATTTCAAAGGAAAATTCAATTCTCTCTCCCCATGCATGGTTTACTGGCAGCACTAAGTAATGCAGACAGGACACTGAAACACACACTGGAACACACCCAGACAGCAAGGCTAGTGATGAGACTTCGAAGAGAAGATTTGCAGGGAACATCAAATGTCCTTTGAATATGTAAAATCTGTCACAAGGTGGAAGAATTAGACTCGCTCGGCATGGCCAAATACCAGAAAACTAAAGGAAGAAAAACATTCCCCTACATATGGAGCTAAAATGTGTCAGGGTCCTCTGGGGATACAGTGAATTTCCCATTCAAGCACAGGCCAGGTGACATTTAGTATGGTTTTACCAAAAAAACTAAAAAACTGGATGGTTGATCTAGAAAGTGTCTTCTTGACCCTAGGATTCTGCAAATTCAATTTCCATGCACATTCCCCTCTTCCTACTCAAAATTTGCCAAGGTTCTTAGATAACAGCACTGGATATACACTTTGGCCTATAATTAACCAGCACCAAGTACAGCATTTTCATGAAGCAGAAAAGTAATCTTCAGGTTTTCTGGGTTCATAAAACAGCATCCAAAATTCAAGTTAATTGGAAGACAATCTTGGTAATACCATTCTGGACAGAGGAACAGGCAAAGATTTCATGACCAAAACACCAAAAGTAATTGCAACAAAAGCAAAAACTGACAAATGGGATCTGATCAAACTAAAGAGCTTCTGCACAGCAAAAGAAGCTATCAACACAGTAAACAGACAACCTATAGAACGAGAGAAAATTTTTGCAATCTATGCATCTGACAAAGGTCTAATATGCAGCATCTACAAGGAATGTAAACAAATCAATAAGCAAAAAACAAACAACACCATTAAAAAGTGGGCAAAGGGCATGAACAGACACTTTTCAAAAGAAAACATACATGTGGCCAACAAGCATACGAAAAAAAAAAAAAAACTCAGCATCATTGATCATTAGAGAAATGCAAATCAAAACAACAAGATACCATCTCACACCAGTCAGAATGACTATTATTAAAAAGTCAAAAAATAGGCCAGGCACAGTGGTCCATGCCTCTAATTCCAGCACTTTAGGAGACTGAGGTTGGGGGATCACAAGGTCAGGAGTTCAAGACCAGCCTGGCCAACATATAGAAACTTTGTCTCTACTAAAAATACAAAAAATTAGCTGGGCGTGGTGGCGGGCGCCTGTAATCCCAGTTACTCATGAGGCTGAGGCAGGAAAATCACTTGAACCCAGGTGGCAGAGGTTGCAGTGAGCCAAGATGGTGCCACTGCACTCCAGCCTGGGGGACAGTGCAAGATTCTGTCTCCAAAAAAAAGTCAAAAAAAAACAGATGCTGGCAAGGTTGGGGAAAAAAAAAAAAAGACACTTAAACCCTATTGGTGGGAGTGTAAATTAGTTCAACCATGTGGAAAAAAGTATGGTGATTCCTCAAAGACCTAAAAACAGAACTACCATTTAACCCAGCAAACCCATTACTGGGTATATAACCAAAAGAATCTAAATTGTTCTATCATGAAGACACATGCAAATATATGTTCATTGCAGGACTATTCACAATAGCAAAGACATGGAATCAACCTAAATGCCCCTCAATGGTAGACTGGATAAAGATGATGTGGTACACATACACCATGGAATATTCTGCAGCCATAAAAAAGAATGAGATCATGTCCTTTGCAGGAACATGGATTGGGATGGAGGCCATTATCCTTAGCAAACTAATGCAGGAGGAGAAAACCAAATACTGCATGTTCTCACTTATAAGTGGGAGGGGAACACATAGACACATAAAGGGTAACAACAGACACTGAGGCCTTCCATAGGTGGAGGGTGGGAGGAGGAAGAGGGTCAAGAAAAATAACTAATGGGTACTAGGCTTAATACCTGGGTGACAAAATAATCTGTACAACAAACTGCTGTGAGAAGACTTTACCTGTAAAACAAACCTGCACATATACCCCTGAACTTAAAAGTTAAAAAAAAAAGGTTAAAATGTGATGTTACAGTCCCTGGTTAATTAGAAGAAAAATAAAGGAAAGCAATGACCAACTCAAGTAGCAAAAACTCTAGCACTACTTTTCATGAGTATTAGAAAGGAGGAGAAAAGAAAGCTTTTGCAAGACAATTATCAACTTGGCTTTTTCATGAGGATCCATGCCACAATCTATGAAGTTATTTAATAAGGGAGTGCATGCACTCCCCTCATGAGTTACAAGGAACTTTTAAATATGAAATTTTGATTCCTATCAATATAGTCCACATTATTAAGAGCTTGTTTTATTTTTAAATTTAAAAACCAAGCCTCACAGACAAGAATAGCATTGTGACTGGTAATGACATGTCCGAGTGAAGGGCTGTGATGCCTCAGACCAATAGCATCCTATCCAAAACTTATACTCCAGAGTCACAGTGAGGATCAGGAGACCCGGAGAATTTTGAAAACCTTAATAGCTCAAAGTTGGGAGATGTGTCCAAACATCCAAGCTATTTTTGTGTATTTGCGATGCCTCCACTGGAAGAGCCACAAAGATGGTATCATATGACAGTGTTTGCTCTGACGACCCTTCCCAGGACAGGGGAGGGCGTACACCTTAACGGGACTTGGCCTTCCTCACTCATGGGAATATGCCTACATCTCCCAATATACATCTGGGTTAAATGTCTGCAAACAGTTGCAGAGAATGAATTCTTTATGTAGACATTCTTCCCTTACACTATGAAGGAGCATATTCTACCAGGACCAAGAATGGAAAAAAAAAAAATGAGTGAGAGAATTTAATTACAGACAGTGAGATTTCAATTCTTTGCCAGTGACAGATGAGGTGGCCATTTGTCTGGTAATCCTGCATGAACCACAGTCAAAGTGTGAACCAACCGCTTCACTGTCCACGCATTTATCAGGGCCTGGCCTACTGCCCAGCAACTATATGAGCATTGGAAACCTGCCCTCCCCAGCAACCGTTAGTAAGACATCCTTTCACTGCTCCAAGTCACTTATTTATAAGATAATGGAAATGCCAACAACTTTCCTGGCTCTCAAAATGCTAAAGCTATCCTCCTGGGTTAGGCTATAGCAACATTGATGGAATAAACCTCACATGACTTCTCCCTAACCTCCTCCCTTCCAAGGGTGTACTTCATTAAAATGTACTTTCTCTGGCTTCATGTGGACCTTTATTTCAGAGTTGCCCATCTGTTTAAACACTAAAGAGGCAAGTATAAACTATGTTCCTTGGTCTCTCTCTGGCATCTGAGCCTGTGCTATTGCTGTATCCTCCCCAACTCCTCTGCAATTTTCCTCCCTCGATTGCTATGTTCTTCTTGTCAAGGATCTGTACTCCTTTCTAGCCACCTGACATTTTAACACTGAAGGAGCTATTCTTACAGGACCTAGAAATACACAGCTAGGGTAACAACAAAGAGAAACAGTCTCTCAGAATGTGACAAGTACAGTAATTATATTTTCTTTAACAAGTTTTATTTCAATATCACCGCTGACAATGCCCAAATGCTTCTGACTGATCCCATTCAAAAAGCGAAAGAACATAACAACCTCACCACACTAATAAAAAATTTAAAAAAAAAAAAAACAGAAACAAACAAAAAGAAAAGAAAAAAAAACTAGCATTACTAGCATTAGAAGGCAAAACATTAACCTTCAAGTCCTTTCTAAAATCAGTTACAGAATGCTGCATCTGTAAATCATCCAAAGCAGCTACTGAAAAAAATTCCCTTAAAGCCATCTTTCATAGTGCAGGAGTTCTAAGAATCTGAGAAAGTCTACCAGAGAACAATAATCTGGGAAGGAGACAAGAGAAAATGTATTAAGAGGAGAAACACCAGTGATTACTTCTCAGATAATAATCATGACGGTCCAATAATCTAAGAGCAAATGAGGATAAAAACAGAGAAGTACTGCCATCATAAATCACGCACACCTCAGGGTGCAAAGGGGGCTCTTTGTGACAGGCACTCCTGAGGCCCTCAGCCAGGCAACTTAGCCATTAGGCACAGTATCATGGGCCCCTCAGCCATTAGCACAGTGCTGAGGGGCCCATGATACTTTTCAGGGCCTTCAAACAATGATTTCTTTTAAAATCAAAAGAAAAGTAAATATAATAAATATTTAAAAAGAGTATTTGTCTAGTGCAGTAATAAAATATAACCCATAATTTTTTTTTAGCGGAGAAAGGAGCCCATGAAGGCAAAGTGCCTATGCCAGGGCCCAGAAAAGTCGTATGCAGCTCTGTCTTTAGAGAGAAAGCAGATGCTAGCAAGGCAAGTTGCTCAAGGTCCAAGGCGGACACACGAGAACCCACAAAGCATTCAAATAATGTACAGCATTACCACAAATGCTTTTCTGCAGTGAGAGCTGAATAGTGAACCCTGCATATTACAACAGGCATAAAGGAAAGGAAAAAAATAATTGTTTGCTTTCCATTTTTCAAAGAAAGCGAGTTGTAAGTGACACATTCATAAGTGCTCTCTGGAATAATAAAGAGAGAACAAGCTGTGATACCTGAATAAAGAACAAATAAGTCAACAGGTTCTTGAGATCCTCCTATGTGGCTGGCACTGTGGAACACTACAGTAGGAGCCCATAGTGTCCCCATAGTAAGTACTGACATTCTAGTATGTGGCCTTGTTCTTTTTTCTCCTAGTCATATCTGCTTCACTTTTTAAAAATATTTACCAAGTTTTAATTTTACATGTACACTTCAAATACCAGAAAACTACAGAAAGAAAAACGTTCCCATTTTTCTAAGAGACTTCATTCTTATTACATATGTTACATCACAAATAATTTCCTATGTCCTTAAATGGAAAATCTGGAATTCACTAAGGTAGGTGATAACCTGATAACCCCTCTTACAGTATCCTGAACACAATGCAGAAACATGTGGGCTGAAGGATAAAGTGGGGGCAGGGAGGTTCAAAACTGGTTGAACAATCAAAGTCAATTCACAGAATGCTGATGAGTGGGCTCATGACTTGATGATCTGCTTATTGGAGAGTATGATACAGGCTTCACATTGTTTGATATTTTAACTTGTGAATTTGATATTGATCAGCACTGTGCCTATCATGTGCAAAGTTCCATACTAGATGCTGTACACACGCTGACTTATCTTACCCTGTTAACAAGCCTGTGAAACAGAGATTTTTCCACTTCATATCTAGGAAAGCATATGGGGATGGAAGCTCAAAGAAGTTAAGTTGCTGAAGAGTATACGGCTAGCAAATGGCAGAAGTTTGAATTCAGTCTCCAGCTCTTATTTTCTTTCCATTGGATGACATCTTTATTTCATTTTCGGAGTTCCTGAAACTAGCCAGTAACGTGTATGACAATCAAGTGGAAAAAGATCTCTTTAAAGGCAGCTGCAATGAAGCTAATGTGCTAATCTAATAAGATTAAATTTAAACCTGAGAAATGTGAAATCTTGCATTTAAATCCAAAAAACCTAACATTCTGTACAGAATCATGGAGACCTGACCCAAAGGCAGCATGCATGAACATGCTGGGATGGATTTAACTAGAAGCTCAAAGTGAATCCAAGAGTTATACATACCAACTGAACTATAAACTCAACAAGAATCCAATAGTTTTATGTACATATACACACATTCATATACGCACACACACACATTCATATGCTCTAGAACTGCATTCATAGAAGTATTAAGCCCAGGATGAGGGAGCTGACAGTTCTCTGCCCTGGCTAATAAATCTCATTTGGGATAGCATATTTTAAGGACTTTGGTTAAATGTGGTATCTCTATAGTAGCATAACCATACAAAATAAACGAACTAGAAAATCTTTAACTTTATATAGAATAAGGTAGGGTGAGTTCATGGGTGGACAGGATGGCGATGTACATCCCTCAAATATATACAGAGCCTCCCAGTGTGCTCTTTTCCTTTCCATTTGACTTTACATTCCTGTGGTCCACAGAGTGGAGGTTTCCTACTCTTTACAGATGCCAAGTAGACAAAGTACCTCCTCAATCCAAGACTAAATAATTTAAGTTTCTGCTAACAGAAATACAAATGTTTCCCCAGGACTCAGTATGTATTCACTTAGTAAGTATTTAGGCACTTCTGTGAAAAGAGGGTAGAAATATAATGTCTTCAAGTACTTTTCAAGGCCCTTAAATGATATGTACCTCCTCCTCCTCCTCCTCCCTAGTTCTACCTGCCAGAAGCATACATCCAGGTAAGGATCAGAAGACAAATGTGATGGGCAACAAGGGCTGTGTTAGGATGTAAACCCAGAAAGCATATGCTAACTTCCTTCCTCCAAAAGGCCTTCCTGTTTTTAACCTTCATCGTGGCATCATTCTGCCACTTAACTCACCTTTTTGACAAGACACTCAAGTTATCATCTGACCCTTCATTGCCTCTCTCTCTTCCACAGCTCTAAGCATTTCTAGTTTCCAATCCCATAGAGCTTTAACTCAGGTTCTGATCATCCCCCACATGGGTTACTGCTGTCACCTCTCCACTCTCTCACCCTGCAGTGCAGCTAACTGTGCTGTGACCCCCACAGTCCTGTACTCTTAGCTACTATGAAGGTCAGTGCCTCTCTGACAACTTGAAACTCAAGGTGCCTTCATTGTATCAAAGCATTTGGCTGCTCTACTTGAGTTGCTATGCTCTGCCTCGAGTGATTCACACCTCAAAAGATAAAAGCATTTATGAAACGAAATTAAATGAGGTGAAGTATCCACCACCATTTCCTAGAAGGAAAAGGAAGCAGATTTGGCAAATCAATTACCTTGATACCTATTCTGGAGAAGATTCAACGGCATATTTTTTAGAATTTTAATTTAGAAAGCATTTTTTACTTAACTCCTACCCCCGTTATCTTTCTCCATGTTCATACCATCGTACACAAACATCCAGTCACACACAGAGTTTAGCATTGTTTTGTAAAAACAGAATCTCATGGAATCTTATGTGCCTCTTGCTTTTCTTACATAAAAATGTATCAAGAAAGTTCCTCAGTGACAAATAATAAAGCTTTATCTAATCTTTGTAAGGACTGCACCATAGCCATGGTAAGTACGCATCACAATTTATTCAACAATTTCACTGACAGGCATTCACTGTACTTCCTTTCTTTTTCCTTTCTTTTTTCCCACGACAAAAAAATGCACTATTGATACAAAAATCCTTCCACTTCTATCTTGATACACTAGTATTTCTATTTATAATGCCATAACTGGAATTATTAGGCTAGATTTTTAATTTTAATAGATAAGGTCAGAATGACTTCCAAAAGAGCCCTATCATTCACATGTCTACCACTGCCCTACATCCCAAAGGCAGGTTTTGTTTAAAAACAAATAGCCTGTGTGTATACAAGCATTAATACAGATTATCTGTGGAAAGACGCAAAGGTAATAAAAGAGGGGCCTTCTCCTTAGAAAGGAAGCAAAGACCTGGCAAAGGAATGTAAAGAACACCCACTTTTCATTGTACACACACCTTTTGTGCTGTATGCATGTCTTCCAATGTCCATATAGTACACATTATGCATGCAAAATATAAAATGCTCTTTAAAAATTTGTAGACATTTCATAAAAAGGGCCGATCATACAGCACACATAGCATTGGCTGTATGCAATTAAACGATATGAACTCAAAATGCACAGAATGTAGCTTAATCATTTTTTTTAGTACCTACATTACACTAGATTCTAAGGATACAATAACTCAGGCAATCTGCAACAAGGAGAACATGACGTATGTGAAGTAAAAATAAACAAAACACAGAAAGACAAACACCACATGTCTTAACCCATTTTGCCTATAGCATGTGGAACCTAAAACAATTCAGTTCATTAGAAGCAGAGGGTAAAATGGTGGTTACTAGAGGCTGAAGGTAGGCAGAATGGGGAAACAATAATCTCCATTCTTAAGGGGGTATAAATATAATCCCCATTCACTCTTAAGGGTACAAAGTTTAAGCTAGGAGAAATAAGTTTTATTTTTTAGGTCAGTTGCACAGCATGGTGAATATAGCTAATAAGTGAGTACTGTACATTTTAATATCACTAAGATAGTACATTTCAAATGTTCTCATCACAAAAATGTTAAATATTTGAAGTGATATGTTAATTAGCTTATCACTTTGAACCCCATAAATATATACAACTATAATCTGTCAACATATAATTATTTTTTGAGACGGAGTTTTGTTCTTGTTGCCCAAGCTGGAGTGCAGTGGTGAGATCTTGGCTCACTGCAACCTCTGCCTCTCGGGTTCAAGGGATTCTCCTGCCTCAGCCTCCCGAGTAGCTGGCATTACAGGCATGAGCCACCACGCCCGGGTAATTTTTTGTATTTTTGGTAGCAATGGGTTTTCACCATGTTGGCCAGGCTGGTCTTGAAATTCTGACCTCAGGTGATCCGCCCACCTGTGCCTCCTGAAGTTTTGGGATTACAGGTGTGAGCCACCGTGCCCAGCCAATATATAATTAAAAAAAGGAAGAAAGAAAGAAATGAAGAGTCTCTTCCCTCAAGGAGCTTAGAATCTCACAGAGAAAAAGACCTGTGTGCCAGATAAGCAGCATGCCAGATGATGCTGGCGTGAAGGATGCCCCCAGGGCTCACTGAGGGAGCCAGTGAAGTAGTATGCAAGTGGGTCATCAGACAACCAGTATCTCGGATTGAAATTAGGGGTTGCAATTTAGGTGGGGATTATGGGTGACTTTTTAGTCTATGTCATTAAACATTTCTGTATTTGTCAGAGTTTCTTAAAAGGGCATCAATATCATGCCCATAATCGGGGGTCAAAAATCTCTTTCAAAAATATCCGCCAAAATGAATGTTTTTAGCTCATAAATTGAACCACAAATTAAAATTCCGGCTATCTTCTTTGTCTTAAGTGAAGCTAATGTGTTGAAATGTTTTAAAAGGGAAACAGAGGTGGATTTTTAGAGGAGGTTCCGACTTTCAGATTGTTCAGCATATATAAAAATATTCACAAGAAGTTGCAGAGGAATTAAAAATACAAGGAAAGAAGAGGTGTTATGCACATTTTTTATCCATCCCTCTAGCCCTCCATGGGATTATTTTGAAATAAATATTCCCTTTACAAAGTATCCTAGAAAATATATATCATCTTAAATAAGGAACTTTAACCTATGATTTACATATTCTGATTCTAAGAAACCTACATTCGAAGGCAACAACTACAAATGTTGCCCTGTTTTGATTTGGGTAACTCTAAAGCAACATAAAAAGGCTTTCTATGGATTTCTACAGTCACCCGGCACTTAGCATTTCCATCTCAGGGATTTCTGTTTCCCACATGTTTCTTTTACACAAGATTCAAGAGGCTTTTGAGAGAGATACCAAGGGGTTCGATTTCAATCTTAAAATATGCCTATATATTCTGTCAGGTAATGAACTCTGAATTTTTAACACATAGTAAGTAGAGAACATAGACTCAACATCCATTTTGTAGTCCAAGACTAAATTATCCTGAATAGAATTACCAAGCCAAGAATCAGGAAATATACCACACAGAAAAAAAGTGTGCCTTTTACTCACTGTAATTTATATACTAAAAATACCTAATAAATAGCCCAGTGTCAAAAGCACTGAAGATTAAAGCATCTTTTACTTTTTAAAAAGTGCCTCTGAAACAGGAATTATATTAGACACACCTTCATGCATTTGCCAAAAGAGCTCACGTTATAAAAGCAAAACTTTCAATTAAAATTTTAAACGATTAGCAAGAAAAGAATGCAGAGTTATTCTACTTCAAAAGTTACAAAGGGGAGATGAAAACTAAAAGCAGCAACATGCTTGGGTACTCGTTAAACCTACTTATATCCTGGATACAGAAAGAATTTTGTTTTGACAGCAGTATGGGCCAAGACCAAAGAATTATTTTTCAGTGCTACCATTAAAAACAAACAAACAAAAAAAATTTTTTTTAAACTAGCCTGCCTCTCTTCCGTAAGATCAAGATCATACTGGCCAAAACAAAAAGTTTCACAAGGATGACCATCTTTGTACAGCGAACTCTTAACTTCACAACTGAACGCAGGAGGAGAGAGAAATGCTTATGTTTGTCCACTGAAAACAAAAATGCCCTAAATTCCCTACAGGCTCAACATGCCAGACCAAATCTTACAGTCTGGAGAGTCTCTGGGCCTTGGCAGGACAAAATTCAACTGTTTCAATAACCTAAGAGGAAAGGACTGGACCTAAAGCAGGCTTTGGTTACTACCTCCTCAGGACAAGCTCACTGTACGTGCATATGCAAGTATGTGAAGAAAAAGGGCCTATTGGGTAGAGGAGAAAAGAGAACAAGAAAAATAAATCTCAAGTAATAGCCCAGGAAGGGGCCCAAGAAAAACTCATGACTTGGAGCTATAAGCTTTGCTTGATCAAACCATTATTCTCACTTAAAGGTGAGAAAAATGAGGGTCAGAGATATAAGTAGCTTTGCTAGATCATGTAACCATTAGAGGGTAGAGATAAGACATGAACCTAGGCCCATTCAACTCCAAAGCCCACTGCGCCACTGTTTCTCATAGTGTGGCCCCAGGACCATCAGCATCCATCGCCTGGGGCACTTGCTGAAACTACAGATTCCTGGTCCCACTCACCACCCCCTCCCCCATCCCAACATAATAGGTGAGAATTACTGGAGATGAGGCTCTAGAATCTGTATTTTTTAAAAGAACTCCCCAGGTGCTTCTCATAAAGAATCAAGTCCAAACCACTGCCGTGCTCCCCACACAAGTGACCAGCCAGAGAAAGACAGCCCGGTTACTTATACACAAGAGGTTTGGCAGTAAGCCTGGTTTACATGCGTGTTGTTCAACAATTATGCTGCCACACAGCCACATGCACATCATTCTTTAAAATCATCACTTAAGGAAGCCCACACCCCAATATTCCCTCATCTACAATTTCCAGAGCTCAAAGCACCCAGAAAGACAGTAATGCAGGTTTCAAAATCTATCTTAGTATTTCGAAGGCCAAGAGAAATTGCACATTTATCTCCAAAAGACCAACCAAAGGTCTAACTAAAATATCTGGAAATAAGACAATTTAACTGTTAGCTTAATAAATATAGCATGTTTGGAAGCAAGGTTTTCAAAGCCATGCTGGTAGCACATACTCCGACCAGGCTGCACTGTGCAAGCATGTGTGCACATCCTTGCTTGGACCAACCTTGAGAACTCACTGCTGAGGAGAACAACGGACACTGTGTCAGTACTTCATAGTCACATCTCTTATTGTTTAGACTTAGTTCTTGGTCTGTCTCAATCATCAAATGTAAATATCTTCAAAGAAACAAAGATTTCCCAACACCAGCAATGGACAGATATGTGTAGGTGCATGAGGATAATTCGCAAAGACATTCAATGTTTTGAAATTTGAGTAAAACCCACAAAGTGATTAACTTGAAGGGCAAAATATGTGTGTAAGCACCTTTTTATCTGCTAATTTTTTTAAAAAAAGTTTCATTACCATCTAGTAACAACTCAGTTAATTTACTAAGTTTAAAAACTAAGAAAATAGATTTTACTAAAAAAAAATAGAAAAAATATTTGACCTACACATTACTTTAGCCAACTAAATTGAGCTGAACCCTATAAAAGATGGGTCAGAGTTAGAGAAGTAAATGAGCAATGAAGAGAAAAGGGAGTAAAGAAAATGCTGTGAATGAGCAAAAAAGGAAGTACGAATCAAGAAACAAACAATGAGAACCACTGTATAGAGGAAAGGAGCAAGGATACACGGGTTTCAGAAGGAGCTAGCAAAATTTCCAACACAATCTGCAGTTCCTTTGAACCACAGGCTTCAGATTACTATCATCACCTATTAGCTCTTACTGAAAAACTAATTTAGCTACTTGCTTAGTTCCTTATCTTTAAAGCCTCCAAGGGAGATGAGATGACCAAGAAAGCAAGGTGTTTCAAGACTGTTAGAATTCAATTCAAAATCACCTCTCCACCGCACCTCCTCACAGTCCTAGGACCTGTAGAGGTATCTAGAGATTAGTGGGTGCAAACAGGCAGCCCACAGAGTCAAACCCAATCTGTATACCTGATTCCTATAGCTCACAGTGCAGTTTTCAAATTGTTGAGTAATTGTCCATTTTTAATTACTGAACACTTAAAAATCAGGAAACTGCACATAAAAACTGATTTCCAGAAAAAATGAAAACACTGAGCGAGGCAGTAACAGCAGGCCCACCTCCTACCTGGTGGGGTTGGGCAGGGGCAGCTGTCCTCTGTAGAGGGGGCATGCACTCTGGTTTGCACAGGTTTGTCTATAACTAGCCCACCCTATCCTACAATTTGCCCACTTGGCCCTGCCTCAGATATTTGATTTTGTGGCTCCTCATGGAGCCACCCAGCAAGCAAGCAAAGTAACTCCTGGGCTCCCTTAAGGGCAATGACCGTCACACCCATCCAATCCACACAGTCCACTCCTGAGTCACACCCCAGAATATGGCCTCACCCACAGCTGCTTCCTCTCATGAATCTTCAACTCCAGTATCCTGGATCTGGCCATGACCTCTCCCATCCATTATGCTTCTGTTCCATTTTTCTCTCTGCCCATCCACCCCTACCGGAACTCCCTTCTCTCTCTGTCCAGCATCCCGAGTACTTTTTCATCAGCATCCTCAGTGGCCCCATCCCACCTTCTCATCCAGCTACTCCCTATTCCATAGGTAGAACCAGCACCCATAATCCACCTTTCTCTAACCTAAGCCTGTATAGTTGAGCGCTCTAAAGGAAAAAAAAAAAATGCGAAGCCTGGCACCACCAAAAATTCCTGCCAACCCTAGCAATGCCCATTAGCTTCCCCTCCCATTCCTTCCCCTCCACCACTCCCGAAGCACCCCATGCTCTGCCTCCACCTCCCTCACCTACAGACTGCCCTATCTCAATCTGAACTGAGAAAACAAAAGCCACCAGCTTTGATCTTTTATTTATCCACAAGCATCCTTCCCCTTTTTCTTCAAATTCTGAAGGTAGGACCCAGTCACTCAAACCAATAATCCAACTATTATCCTTCACTCCCCCAACCACTGGACTCTCAGCTTCAAATTCAGTCAGTCACTAAATTCTGTCTTGGTTTTCTTTCTAAATATTAACCCTATCTCCTCCAGTCTTGTTCCCCTCAAATCCATCCAAAAGCTACCCTTAGGCTGAGCTCTCTAAATCAGTGTCTAACAAGACACTCCTCTACCTACAAAATAAAAGTCAAACTCCTTAACTTGGCATTCAAGGCTACCCATGATAGGGCCTTATCTCTTGACACCCTCTCCTTAAACCTCATGCTTCCAACAACACTTGGCTCTGGGATGCCACTGCCTGTGCATGCGATGCCCTCTACCTCCAGAAGGATCCTTCTGTTACCTTCACGACACAGGCTCACTGTGATCTGATCTGCTCAGGTGTCAAGGCAGGGATTCTGCACTTACTTTTGCATCCCCAATGCCCAGGAGGCCATCAATACGCGTTCACTGCATGAAGATTTCAAGGCTGCCACCCAATCGACAGAGCCTATCAAATTAGTACCTTGCATGTAAAAGCCTGGGCCTTTGTAGTCTAGCAGACCTGGACTTAACCCTATCCTGGGATTTTCCTAGCTGCATGTTCCGAGGCAAAGTGCTCAGCCTCAGTTTTCCCATCTGTAAAGTGTGACTTAAAAAAAAAAAAATCACACATAAGGCTGATGTGACGGCAGGACAAAACCTGTTTAAGTGCCTAGTTGTACATCTGGAATACTGTAGGCAGCTAATAAAAAGCTGCTATTGGTATTTTAAAAGTTATAACTGATGTTCTATCCAACCCTTCCTATCCTGTGTGTGAGCAGCTCAGGCCCTCTTTGAGAGAAAGCTCCCTGCCTTTTGCCCATTTTACTCCTCATTAGCACCTCGACTAATAGGCAAGAGAGAGAAGAAACGTCCTTCTGTCAACATGACTAATAACACATTATCTTTCCATGCTACTGTTGACCCGCTGCCAGCAGGATGTGCTGACTCAGCCCGCATCGGTGGCCTACAGCTCAGGTGGATAGCAAACAAATGTTAACACACCTAGCTGGAGCCAGCGCTGTGGTCTGCGGCCCACAGAGTTCCTCCCGAGATGGACGCCCCGCTCAAGCAGAAGCTAAGGCTGTGCTCCTGGCACCACTGGGGCCTCAGAATAACTCATTATATCAAGGCACTAAAAAGGAGTGGTCAGACACAATAAGAATGTAGAAATAACTGAGGATTTATGTATCTAAACTACCCCACCCAAAATATATTTTTAAATGAGAAAATACACTTTTTGAGCATTTCTGTGATTAAGGCACTGAATTTCCCAATGCCTGGGGCAGAAACACATAAGTAAGTCCCTGATGATAAGCTTATAGAAAACAAAGAGATACACAGCAAAGTCCTGTCTTGATGAATCTCATTAGAAAAGTAAACCTCAAAGACTGGGGGAGCAGAGAGACGTGGACAGACTGTAGACCTGGGAGGGCTTCACAGAGGAGGTGGAACTGACATTGGAGAACAGTATTCTGAGCAGAGTAGACAGCACCGAGAAAGGCACAGAGGCCGGGAGAGCTAGTCCAATCACTGAGTGACAGAAATTTAACAAGTCAGAAACTAAGTGTACTGAGCACTCTAATTTTTATTATACCCTATTCACGTATGTTTTTGTTCTCTCAAAACTTCTCACACAGGTAGTGAGAATGGAATCTAGGAAAAATGTCTACATGTACAAGCTTTTTTTTTTTTTAAGAATACTTTGAAACAGAAGTCATTCCTCCTACAGATTTTTCCTGAGCAGATGGCTCTTATCTTTTTGGCAGAAGACATAGGGTTAAATGAGAGATATAACATTTATCTACTACTCCCCGATGGGAAAGAAGGGTATCTGCAAGAACCAGGCAGGCTCTCACCGTCTGCCTGCCTGCCTTCCTGCCTTCCTGCCTTCCTTCCTGCCTGCCTTCTTACAGCAGACACTGCAGAGTGCCTACCCCACATCCGTTTCCAACCCCTTTTTCCAACTATTCCTTGCCTACCTGCTTCCTGCTACAGAGGCAAAATGTAAAATAAAATCAAAAAGCCAGACACTGTCATTGTCAGCCTTGCTGGCGGCCAGGGCTGGCCTGTGACTCTGTCTATCCCTTTCCTCTCTGCTCAGGGTGCCACCATGGGAGGAAGTCACGGGGAAGTCACACAAGTGCCTGGCACTGCCCCTACCTTCAGGCTTCCTGATGTGTGAGGTCACTAAATACCTGTTTCATTAAAGGCATTTTAGGTTGAGATTTTTGTTACTTGCACTCTAGAGTATTCCACATACATTCCTCTGTCTCTCCAGGGCAGAACCCTCCACTAAGGGGAAACTACCAGTGAATTGAAACCACAGAAGTTGCTTCTCTTGGACCAGATTTACCTTGTACCTAAACCTGAAAATGGAAATAAACATCTTAGAATACATAAACCTTTTAAAAACTATATAAAGTACACATCGCAAGTAAATATCTTCTGCTATACCTACCTTACCAAAACCACCTTTATACAAAATTTCTCTTTAAACAGTAAGTTACCAAAGAGGGATGGTGATGGGGAAAGGTTGAAGAGCGGAGATCTGATTCACTTTGCTACTGGCCCCATGCAATTTCAGTGAATCACTATAGTTACCAGCGGTGCGGGGCATAAATAACACTGCCCCCTTCCTCCTTCTGCCATCTTGCAATGAAATTATCAAAAATCAAGGTAGGAGAATCAGTGTAATATGTTATTAGGTTTGATGAATCTATTGTAAAATGCTTGTTTCCCCTTACCTTTCATTAGCACTCATTTGTAACAGCACTGAAATATGTGTAGTTCCACAAAGCACATTAGAATCTCTTTATGTTATTGACCTTTACAGTCAAGACTAATAATTTCCTCATAAGCTAATCACTTAATAAACTTTGAGAACTGGAAAAAACAGTGTAACAGCTGAATAATTATGAGCAGACTTATAAGGGGAGTGCTGCTATGAGATAACAAATGCTCACTGCTGTTCAGTGAGCTTCCTGTTGTTTTCCCAGATGGATGTGCTTTGACTTTAAGTACGTATATAAAGATTCAACTGTCAGTTACGTCCTGAAAGAAATCCAGCACCAAAGAATGAGTGTCACTAATCCTTGACAGATCATGCTTGAATGAGCTCATTAATATTTAGTGACTCCATTCTTTAAATGATATTTCAGCCCAGTGCTTTTTCTTTTATTTGTATTTATTTGTTTTTGAGACAGGGACTCACTCTGTTACTCAGGCTTGAGTGCAGGGGTCATGGGTGTCCCTCTGTTCCCCTTCACAGAACAGATGCAACTCATGGCTCATCAGGTGGCTTCTGGTGCAGATAACACTGTCTCCCCAGGTCTGACCTTGAGGCAGGAAGGTCCAGCGATAAGGAACACTGGCTCTGGAGCTACACTGCATCACTCCAAATCACAGCTTGCTACTCTGCTACTTAGTAGCTGCATGGCCTTCACAAGTTATTTACCCTCTCTGTGTTCCAGTAGCCTCATCCGTAAAATAAACCTGTTTATGTGAAATATAGCTATGGTTGTAAGGATTAAATGAGTTAATCATGGGAAGTGCTTAGAGCAGACTGAGGCACATCGCTCATAAAGTGTTGACTGTCACTATTATAATTATCAATTACCCCTTAAAATCTAGGTCTCATAAAAACTTATGCCATGACTCAACTCAAGTACCTTACAGTTCCTATATGCAGTTCCCTTTTCCAGTCCTCCCTACATCAACAGATAATTCTGCCACCCTCTCCCCATCAATAAAACCAAAAATCTACATCCTGCAGGTATTGTCCACTTTGCCCCCCAAGCTATCTCACTATTTACTGCTACCACCCTAGTCAATGTCACCAGTAGCGCTTCACTAAAACCTTTCAATAAAAGCCCCCTCTCCCAGCCTCCCTGCTTCTTCTCTTCCTCCCTACAGTCTAATCTCCAATCAGCAGGCAGAGTGAACTCTCTAACATAAATCAGGTATCTTACAGGCCTATTATCTGCCACACTTCAACTGATGAAAACCCATCCAGTTTCCTCACCAGACCCTCCAGGCCCTGCCAACATCCTCACCTGGATTTCCTACTGCCCATGCCACAGGCTCCAGCCACCGTAGCCTTCTTTCTGCCCATAAACTCACTAAGCTCATCCCCAAGACTTGGCAGGAAGCTCTGCCATACTGACATGGCTGCCCTACTCCATTGGTGCAAATGTCACTTCCTTAGAGAGACCTTAAATAGAAATCTCCATTTGCAACACTCTCTACGGCATTCTCCTGTTTTGTTTTCTTTATAGTTTTTGTAACTACCTGAAATTCATATTTTCTTATCTGTTTTCCGTCCCTACCTAGAATGGAAGCTCCATAAGGACAGAGATTTCTTTGGCTTTCTAGATAGAGCAATGCCTGCAGCACAGCCAGCACTCAATAAACGAGGGAAGGAGGAGGGAAGGTCTGTCAGAATCCAGCAGAAACCCATCCCTAGTTCCCACTGCTGAACCAAGTTGCCTCTGAAGCCTGACACCAACATCCCCCTTGATAAACCAGCTATTCAGCTGGAGACTGGAAAGCTATAGCCTTTGATCCTAACACACTTGCAAAGCCACCTCAATCTGACAGTGACCCACAGATATTTCTAATGGTCAGTCCCCAAACTAAGTTTCCCAAAATATAATCTCCCAGCTACTCAAATCAACACAAAGGGAAGTTTCAAACAACCCCCTCTAAATTGCTTGATTTCATTTAATAAGGACACAAAAAAGATCCCAGCCAAATTCACCCATTTTGCCTCATTTCGAAAACCTGGGAAAATGCATCTGACAAAGGAGAAACATTTCAGTGTTCAAAGGTTGTTGGGGGTGAGGGAGTGTGAGTGTTTTAACCAAAGAAAATCTGCTGATCTTTTTTCCTTAATTGGTTCTGGGAATCAACAACTGACCACAGGAGGGTAAGTGTTTGGAACAGCTTTTCCTTATTATCAAATCCTTGATTATAATGATTAAGGCTAGATTTGTGGTTCTACTAAACCTCACGAAGCAACCTCACAGAGCATGTGCACAACTGTAGCAACACTCATCAAAGGTTCACATTGGGACATCAAGTCATAAAATTAGCATCAGAGAAGGTCAACGCACAGAGGGACCTTGTTGACACCACTCAGATAAGGAAACTGAGGCTCAAGAGAGTATGTGATCCGCCGTAGGTTACAATGCAGGTGTTGGACAGGGCCAGGACAAGAACCCAGGGCTGACACCCAGGCCGACGCTGCTTCCACTCCATCATGTTGCTACCCATACCCACAAGGAATACAGACAGCCGGCTCTTCTTGGGGTCATCTTCAAACTCTCCCTCACAGGTCTGGCTCAAAGCCACTACTAAATCCACTCCCCAAAAGGGCTGAAAACTTCCCCCAAAAGGCCCTTCAAATATGTATTCAATGTCTGCTCTGCACCAACTACTTTATTAAACAGCAGGAATGCAAAGATGCATGGCTTCAAGAAACTCACTTTGATGAGGGGCAGAGATGATTACAAAGATGCAGCAATCAAGTCAGAGGTGTCCCCAGTGACTGCAGAGGAGATGGGAGGGCCTCCTGGAGGAATGTTAGCTCCTGGGCTCTGTCTAATTGGATGAGGAGCAGTGAGACAGGCAAAGAAGTGGGAAGAGTACTTCACCGTAGGCGGAACGACAAAAAACAAAGACTAAGAAGCATGAAACAATACATCAGCAACTAAGTGCAGCTAACTGGGGCTGAAACACAAGGCTGAGGGAAGGTGAGGTGGCAGGGGTAGGTGGAGGGCAGAATGCTGCCAGATCGTATCCTGCACGTGTGGGGAAGCCACCAGAGCAGGCAATCTCTGTCGCATTCGTGTCTTAGAAAGATCACTCTGACCAAGTATTGAGAAAGGATTTGAAAGAAGCACAGATGAAGTGTGGGCCTCTCCCACAAAAGTCAGTAGTCAGTACTGGTAACAATTATCAAACTGTACTGGGTACTTTCTGTCTCCCAGATACTGTTCTCAGCAATGTCTACAGATTAACACATTTAATTTTCTTACAATTTCATGAGGTAGGGACTATTATTACCTTCTTTTTACAGATGAGTAAACTGAAATACAACGAAAGACAAGTTACCTATCCAAGGTGTCGCAATGAAGAGGACAATCTCCTAACAACTATACTTTATCTTCAAGTAAGGGGATCTGGCCTGAATGGAGACTTCAGTAGAAGATATTGAGGTGGGGGGTGCTGATCCATGCAGTCATCACAAGTTAATGCCCAAGCTTTGTGTCCCCAAACATCCTGCACACCACCCTGCCCTCTTGCTCCAGAAAGAGAACCAAGTCAACCCAGAGTAAAAATCTATGCTCCAAACACAGCATATGTCATCTCACAAAAGCTCCTTATCTGCAATGACCTCCTCCCTCTCCAGCCTGTCTAAGCTCAGCAGTAGTGAAAGCTGGATCCTGCTTTCCTGCACCTCAAATGCAACAAGCCTCTGACAAGGGCCCACAGCAACTCTTGGCGTGCACGTTCATGTGGCAAGAATTCGATGTTAGTCTTCCAAAGATCTGGCACGAATACCCGCTCAACTGACTAAAGCCTACCCGAGGCCTTTTCTAGACCTAACGAAAAGAATTGCAGTCAAGAATAATGGACACAGAGATTTAAAAAAAAAAAAAAAAAAAAAAAAAAAAAAAAAAAAAAAAAAAGCCCCAAGGCCAATTTTTAAACAAAACACAAGTAAAACAGCAATTGTATTTCAATAAAAAGGAATT
>CAUYLG010020844.1:0-38643 GCA_963573385.1 Cacajao melanocephalus
TTTTTTTTTTTTTTTTTTTTTTTTGAGACAGTCTTGCTCTCTCACCTAGGCTAGAGTCTAGTTACATCAACACAGCCCACTGCAGCTTCAACCTCCTGGGCTCAAGTGATTCTCCTACCTCAGCCTCCTGAGTATCTGGGACCACAAGTACATGCCACTGTGCCTGGCTAATTTTAAATTTTTTTGTAGAGACGAGTCTCACTATGTTGCCCAAGGTGGTCTTGAATTCCTGGGCTCAAGCAGTCCTCCTGCCTCAGCCTCCTAAAGTGCTGAAATTACAGGTGTGAACCACCATGCCCAGCCAAGTCGTGAACTATTGATTTGTTCTTAGTAAAATTATAAGAGGTTTTGTTTTTATTTCTGAAATCTATTTAACATCCATCTTCTAAATTCCAGTCAGTTTCTGTTTCTGAGATCTGTTTCATCTCCCTAGTTTCAGATTGGAAATGTTGTCTTTTTCATTCAGAATGGTAATTTCATTTCTCACGGTAAATTTTTTTCTTTTTGAAACTTCTCAGATTTATATCAGAAGTTCAACTTTTGCTGTACTTCGCTGCACGTGATTTGCAGGTCGTATGTCATTTCCCTAAGTTCTTTCTCTCCTTGGAAAGGCCTATCTTTCTGTTTGGCTGATGTGTTAACTCTCTCCTTAAACCTTTTCTCAACTTCCGTAACTTTTTATCTGGCTATAACTCTGCTGTTATGGCCCGATGTCAAAATGTTTGTGTTGAAGGACCAGAAAAGCAATGTTTTCAGTATAACTTCATTCTGTACTCCTGGCTTTCTTTGACATGTCTGAATTGTTTAATATAACAAGGAAGCTTCCTGTGCTGTTACTAAGAGCCATGCATTCCTCTGCTCAAGGTTCTAGTTTTCTTCCTTTCTCTCTCTCCCTTTTTTTTCTCTCTCTCTTTCTCTCTGTCTTACTGAGTCTCTCTGTCACCCAGGCTGGAGTGCAGTGGCACAATCTCGGCTCACTACAACCTCCACCTCCCAGGTTCAAGTGATTCTCCTGCCTCAGCCTCCCGAGTAGCTGGGACTACAGGTGCATGCCATCTCGTCTGGCTAATTTTTTGTATTTTTAGTAGAGACCGGGTTTCACCATGTTAGCCAGGATGGTCTCAATCTCCTGACCTCATGAGCCCCCTACCTTGGCCTCCCAAAGTGCTGGGATTACAGGCGTGAGCCACTGCACGTGGCCGGTTCTGATTTTCTTCTTTACATTTGTCTGTAATAGAATGTACACTCATAACCTGGGGCATACTCTTCCTGGGTCTGATTAAATTCAAGTACCCTTTTCATCATGTTTGACTTCTAGGTTGTCTAAATGGGCTCTCCATATGGAGAGGCAATCACATACCGGAGGGTTTTGGTTTTTTGTTTTTTAAACCTCTTTGGTAACTGGCTTAAGAAAAGCTGAAGATTGTATAGGTTTTTGATTACTTAGAAAAACTGAGCTTTAAATTTTTTGTTTGAGATAGGATCTCACTCTGTTGCCCAGGCTGGAGTGCAATGGTGTGATCATGGCTCACTGCAGCCTTGACTTCCCAGGCCCAAGCAAGCCTCCCACCTCAGCCTCCCGAATAGCTGGGATCACAAGTGTGCACCACCACACCCAGACAATTTTTAAAAAGCTTTTTTGTAGAGACAAAAAAGTATGTAGTCCAGGCTACTCTTTAACTCTGGAGCTCAAGTTATCTTCCCTCCTCGGCCTCTCAAAGTGCTGGAATTACAGGGGTGAGCCACTGCACCCAGCCAAAACCAAGCTTAAAAGGGCTAAAGTTTTTACATTCATTTAACTTTCTTTTCTTCTTCTTTTTTTTTTTTTTAAGACAAGAGCCTTGCTCTATTGCCCAGGCTGGAGTGCAGTGGCACAATCTCAGCTCACTGCCACCTCTGCCTCCTGGGTTCAAGTGATTCTCCTGCCTCAGTCTCCCAAGTAGCTGGGACTACAGGCACCCACCACCACGCCAGGCTAACTTTTGTATTTTAAGTAGAGATGAGGTTTCTCTATGTTGACCAGAGTGGTCTCAAACTCCTGACCTGCCTTGTAATCTGCCTGCCTTGGCCTTCCAAAGTGCTGGGATTACAGGCATGAGCCACTGTACCCAGCCTTCATCCATTTAACTTTCTTTGTGGCTTTTGAAGTCTTTTAATTATCATTCTGGTTAAGTAAATTACTATTATTATTATTATTTTTTTTTCTTAAGTGGAGTTTTACTCTTCTTGCCCAGGCTGAAGTACAATGGGACAATCTCAGCTTACTGCAACCTCTGCCTCCCAGGTTCAAGCGATTCTCCTGACTCAGCCTCCCGAGTAGCTGGGATTACAGCAGGCACACATCACCATGCCCAGATAATTTTGTATTTTTAGTAGAGACGGGGTTTCTTTATGTTGGTCAGGCTGGTCTTGAACTCCCGACCTCAGGTGATCTTCCCACCTTGGCCTCCCAAAGTGCTGGGATTACAGGCATGAGCCACCGCATCCGGCCACATTTTCTTCCATAAGCTGTCTATGGTTTACAACAATTTGGTAAAGTATACTTTTGTGAATGAAGACAGAAGCATTTACCTTTTCTCCCTACTCAGTTCCTCAAAAAGTCAGAAACTAGTTATGAGTATTCTTATTTTTTATGACAATATGATTGTATACATAAGTTCAATAAAAATCTGATCTCTCTTTACAAGCGAGATACAATAGTTAACATTGGTTATGCCACCAGGCTTTGACTGAAATGTCTATTTTAAAATGTGCATAAAAAGCCTGACTTTAAGTGTTTTCAGCCTTGCAGCGAGTGAGTTAAAATTGTCACTTCCTCACAAGCCCAAGAACAACCTTAAGACTGTAAGTAAAATCTAAAGTCTGCCTTGGGACCGGGCGTGGTGACTCACGCCTGTAATCCCAGCACTGGGAGGCTGAGGCAGGTGGATCACTTGAGGTCAGGAGTTTAAGACCAGCCTGGCCAACATGGCAAAACCGCATCTCTATTAAAAATACCAAAAAAAAAAAAAAAAAATTAGCCAAGCATTGTGGTACGTGCCTATAGTCCCAGCTACTCAGGAAGCTGAGGCTGGAGAATCACTTGAACCCAGGAAGCGGAGGTTACAGTGAGCCAAGATCATGCCACTGCACTCCAGCCTGGGCAACAGAGTGAGACTCCATCTCAAAAATAAAAATAAAATCATGAAATCTGCCTTGGTTTGGCTGCCTAACCTCAAGAGGTTAAAAGTATGAGATTCTTATATGGTCCATATTAAGAGAGATAGTTAAGTTCCTAAAGAATAATTAGAATACACCTGACCTGTGACTGTAGCTCTGCACATTGTTTTTAAGTTCCTGTTACTTGGAAACTGGACTAAACCCTGATTCTCCTAATTTTCTCCAATATTTGGCTGCAACTCTTCACTATTAGTTAAAACTAGAACTTTTGTTTTTTTTTAGACGGAGTTTCACTCTTATTGCCCAGGCTGGAGTGCAATGTCGTGATCTCTGCTCACCACAACCTCTGCCTCCCGAGTTCAAGTGATTCCCCTGCCTCAGCCTCCCGAGTAGCTGGGACTACAGGCGCCTGCCACCATGCCCGGCTAATTTTTGTATTTTTAGTAGTGATGGGGTTTCAGTATGTTGGCCAGGCTGGTCTTGAACTCCTGACCTCGTGATCCGCCCGCCTTGGCCTTCCAAAGTGCTGGGATTATAGGCATGAGCCACTGCACCCGGCCCACACTAGAAAAATTTTAAGGAACAAGTTTGCTCTTAATGTATGGACCACACCAAAAGTTCGCCAAACCACCCAATGTCATAACCAGAGACATTCAAACTACAAATCAGTAGGAGAAGCTGACGTTTTCACACTGTAGATGGCTTTCGCCAAGACATAAGAACAAGACTTCCTGTCATAAAAAGATGTTCCACCCTTAATGCTACCTTTTTCACTTGGCACGACAGTGGCATAATCTATCACCATCAGTAGCTTCTGCTGGTAACTTAAGAAAAACTAACCTCAACATTCTTTAGTGCCCTTTGTTTAATAAGAAAATGTCTGTGCTATTTCTGATCCTACTTGCTATACCTGGATAAATTCATCTGGAAAATATGAGATCCATATACACAAAATTTAAAAACAGGCCACATAGTTACAACGGGTCTCACCTAATTCCTTAAGGTCATTTGATTTATTCAATTACTGTCTTCAAGCCTAGGTTCATGGCACAAAACCATTATGCAAACTGAAACTGCCATATTATCATTCATTTTACTTCGTATTTTCCCTTTTTAAATTTTGTCTGTTACCAGGCATGGTGGCTTACACCTGTAATCCTAGCACTTTGAAACTGTCATATTACTGTTAATTTTACTTTGTATTTTCCCTTTTTAAACTTTGTGTCTGTTACTTGTTAAATTTTTTGCAGAAGTACAACTCCTAACAAAATAATGCTGGTCTAGTACTTTGAGATGATAACAAAAGACTCTGGAACAGTCTAGGCATGGTGGCTTGCATCTATAATCCTAGCACTTTGGAAGGCTGAGGTGGGAAGATTGCTTGAGCTCAGGAGTTCGAGACCAGCCTGGGCAACATAGTGACACCCTGTCTCTTAGAAAAAATATAAACAAACAAACAAAATTAATCAGACATGGTGGCACACGCCTGTAGTTTCAGCTACTTGGCAAGGGTGTGTGTGTGTGTGTGTGTGTGTGTGTGTGTGTTTGTGTGTGTGTGTATGTGTGTGTGCTAAGGACAGGAGGCGCGCTTGAGCCTGGGAGGTTGAGGCTGCGGTGAGCCATGGCCCTGCCACTGCATTCCGGCCTGGGTGACAAAGTGAGACCCTGTCTCAAACAACAAACAAAAAGATAGTGGAACAGATAAAACTGAACTTACTAATGGACTCCAAGCACACTTAGCCTGAGAGTCACTCTCTTCAAACCTCCCATGTTCCTCAAATATGGCTAAAAGGTTTTTGACGCTGACTCCTCGTCATCAATCATTTTCCCCAATGTGAGACAAGACTAGCAACTGTGACAGGTCTATTCCAGCAGCAAGGGGCACCAAAATCCAACGACAGGATGATTGATCAGTGATGCTTTCAGAGAAAGGTCTTGATTGAAAGGGGAAAATGTAAGCATTTTCAGAATCAAAACAAAGCCACTGGTGTTAAAAAAAAAAAAAAAAAAAAAACCTGACAAATAGAGCTGGGGAAGGGTAGGAAGAGAGTTCTCATGCTTATATGCCTGATAACAAAAACAATCACAGAAGACTACAAAAACCACAACCTTGCACAAAGGCCATCACAGCCTTACACAAACAATACTTCTGCAAGGACATCTACCCAGCAACTGCCTGTCCAACCTTAGACTGGTGTTGCCAAGGATAATTTCAAAAACAGTTACGTAGTATTCATTTTTCCCTTTAAAAACCTTTGTCTGTCTTTACTGCCTTGAATATGCACATAGCTTACTAGGCCACGCATATTCCCACTGCAATGCTCTATCCCCAAACAAAGATCTTCTTTTAGAGAGCGCCTCTCTCTGTTTGGTATTTATTAAGTTGACAATGTTCTGAGGGGTTTGAAATAAAACACATGACAATAACAAATAAGTCGGGAGATGGTAGAGTCTTTAAATCCTTGCATTGTCTAGGAATAGGTAAAACTACTAATCCGTATTATACTTAGATAAGTATTCTTTAGAGTAACCACTTAAAAGAATAATGAAATTAGGTTATAATTAAACTAATAGAGGATTTAAAACTAGAACACTTCAAAAATAGAACATTAGAGGCCAGGTATGGTTGCTCACACCTGTAATCCCAGCAGTTTGGGAGGCCGAGGCAGGTGGATTGCCTGAGGTCAGGAGTTCGAGACCAGACTGGCCAACATGGTGAAACTGCATCTCTACTTAAAATATAAAAATTAGCCAGGTGTGGTGGTACATGCCTGTAATCCCAGCTACTTCGGAGGCTGAGTCGGGAGAATCGCATGAACCTGGGAGGTGGAGGTTGCAGTGAGCCAAGATCGTGCCACTGCACTCCAGCCTGGGTGATGAGGGTGAAATTCCATCTCAAAAATAAAATAAATAAATAAAACAGAGCAATGCTGTAAGTTAGGTGGAATCCTAAAGATCAATGTCATCTGCAAAGATTTAAAGATCGGGGAGGTGGTGGCCTCTGTCACATCCCTGCTTAATATGCCAGGCTGGTCCCTGACCAGCCCAACGGATCTGACAGAGGAGAGAGGGCTACCATAAATGCAGTCAAGCCAGGGCCCCACCTGCGGCTGCTGTGCCAGTCATACGGTCTTCACCGGAGTCTACCCACAGCCCTGGCAACTGATGTGTGGTGCATTGACGAGGCAAAGGCATTATTTTCAATCCCCATCAGAGAGGAGAATCAAACAGTTTGCAATCTCCTAGGAAAGACTGAGGTTCACATTTGCTGTCTTGCCCCAGGGTTCTGTTAACTTGCATGAAGAAACTGAGGCCAGCCTGACCCTGCTGGGGGATGTCATAGGATGTACTAGACAGACCACCGGGGCAACTGTAGGAGACACTGGCAATACAGCATGAAGGCCACAATGTCAGAGCTAGCCTGACAAAGAACTATGACAGGCCAGGTGCAGTGGATCACGCCTGTAATCCCAGCACTTTGGGAGGCTGAGACAGGCTGATCACTTGAGGTCAGGAGTTTGAGGCCAGCCTGGCCAACATGGTGAAACCTCGTCTCTAATAAAGATAGAAAAATCAGCCAGGTGTGGTGGTGCACGCCTATAATCCCAGCTACTCAGGTGGCTGAGGCAGGAGAATCGCTTGAACCTGGGAGGTGGAGGTTGCAGTGAGCCGAGATCATGCCATTGCTCTTCAGCCTGAGTGATGGAGTGAGACTGTCTCATAAATAAAGAAAGAATTATGAAAGGCAGGATGTCAGAGCAAGCACAATGCAACTAATGACACAAATTCAATATCTGCTATTTACTGAAACTAGGATATATAACAACCGTACCTCTAATTCCACCTGAATAGAGCTAAAAATCCACTACAACTCATAGCCACTTGCAGGCTACCTACCTGCATGCATTCAGAGTATTTTTGTGCTGATCAGTAATAAATTTGTTGATTATATATTTATAAATTGGTATGTTCCTTTGGATCTCGGTTTCTTCCCCACCCGAACTCATCTGCTCTTCACCACAATATAATCCAAAGACCTTTGTCTTCCCACTCCACAAAACATCACGCTGCTCTCTTATGTCGATGACAGCATCCTAACTGGACCTGGGAAACAGGAAAGTGGCAACTGCTTGAATGTGGGGCATGTGTACCAGAAAGTGAATGAAAAATGCTATGATGATTCTGGGTCCGGTAATAACAACAAAGGTTTTATGGATCCAATGGTCTGAGGCATGCCATGGCATTGCCCTTACGGCAGGAAACAACTTCCGGCACCTTTTACTTCCTACCACTGAGAAAGGGGCAAAGAGCTTCTGGCAGCCTCTACCAGGGACCCAGCTCTGGCACACTTACTGAGGAACTCAAAAGGCTGCCAGCTTTGAGGGGGGTCCATAGCAAGAGAGGACGCCAGGTCCAGGCTGGGAGGCAAGATGGCCTGTCACTTGGGCCACGTTACCCAGAAGACCCAGTGGAGCTAGACACATCTATTCTACTCAACATTGCACTATAAGTCTGGCTTATTCCAATAAGGCAAGAAAGAGAAAGGTATAAAGATTGGGGGAAAGGGCCTGGCATGGTGGCTCACACCTGTAATCCCAGTGCTTTGGGAGGCTGAGGCAGGAGGATCACTTGAGCCCGGGAGTTTGAGGCTGCAGTCAACCGTGATCACGCCACCTCACTCCAGCCTGGGTGATAGAGTGAGACCTTGCCTCTTAGTAAAAAGAAAAAAAAAAGATTGGAAAAACAATATTATATTCTCAGTCAATACGATTGGGTATATAGCCTGGGCAACATAGGGAGATCCTATTTCCACAAAAAATAAAAAAATTAGTCAGGCATAGAGGTCCATACCTGTAGTCCCAGCTACTTGAGAGGCTGAGGTGGAGGATCCCTTGAGTCCAGGAATTCAGGCTGCAGCCAGCTATCATCACACCGCTGCTCTCCAGACGGAGCAACAGAGCGAGACCCTGTCACAAACAAACAAAAAATATGCTTGGGTACGAAAAAAGCATAAAATAATCAACTGCTAAGTTATTAGAATTAAGTAACATTAGCAAGGTTTCTGGATCCAAAAAGAATACTCAAAAATAAATTGTGTAAACATTCACAGCAGTTTTAGTCATAATACCCAAAACCTAAAAACAGCTCAAATATCCATCAATAGGTGAATATAAAAACAAAATGTGGAACAGCTATCCCGTGGTGTATTACTCAGCTACAAAAAGGAACAAATTAATAACGCACATGAGCCACTTACTGATGGATTAATTTAGCTCCAAATTCACCCTGCAGTCCCCACCTGCTGTCACTGGCTGGACTCCACCCTTCTCACCCTTCTCCTTGGCTGTGCCATGATATTAAGCTATGTCAAAGGGCGCTGGAGGGAGCCTGCAGAAGGCAGGGGCTTGTGGATCTGGTGCCTTTTCCTTTCTTCCTCTCTTCTTCTTCCTCCAGTATCCATGTATGTAGAGGACCACGATGGGTGCTGGAGGAAGGTCAGGAGTTCGAGACCAGCCTGGCCAACACGGTGAAACCTCATCTCTACTAAAAATACGAAAATCAGCCAGGTGTGGTGGTGCACGCCTGTAATCCCAGCTACTCAGGCAGCCGAGACAGGAGAATCGCTTGAACTCAGGAGGTGGAGGTTGCAGTGAGCCCAGAGCACTGCCCCAGGCTTGTCAGGATGTCTCCAGCCCGAAAGCAGCTGGCCTGTGGTTCCGGGGTCTGCTGACACTGGCTGGGTGACAACTCATCCTGGCTCTCCCAGAACCGGCCCGCTTTGAAAACTGGAAGACCTGTGTCTGGGAACTCCCTCAAACCCAGGCCCAGGCAAACTGGCATGCTTAATTTTCCCCACAGACCAGACTCCTCCAACACAGCTTTCAAAGGAAGAGGAAAGCCCAGAACTCCGGGCTCCTCTCCTCATGTGCTGAAGGGCCATGTTCCTGCGAGGACCACAGCCCAGCCCTCCACAGCTAACAACAGGGGTGGCTGTCCTTCCGTTTCAGGTTTTGTTCCCTTTTCCTCCTTTCTGTATTTTCTCCTAAAACGTGAAAGGAAGTTGGGGGTAAGAGGGAGGCTTTCGACAATATTAGGGACATTCCTGGCATTCTTTCCCAAGAAACTGTAACATCTACCACCCTGGGTCTCCTGCTTAGAATTCTCACCCAGGACATCGATGTCAATGCAGTGCTCCAAGAGCCTCTGGAACACCCTGGGGAAGCACAGGGGGTAGGAATGATTCAATGCAGGGACTCCCTCTAGAGTCCTTCGGCTACAGGCCCCGCTTGCTTGCAGCTTCATCCTCGGGAACCGTTTCTCAAGGCGGTGTCTTGGCCTGGCCGCATATGAAAGGCAGGAGTCTGGGGGCCTCAGGTTTAAGGAGCTTGCTGGTGCCGCTGACGTACGCAGTAGCGCACCTGCGGCCTCTTGAGACCGGCCCGTTCACAGGGCACGCAGCTGCACTTCATCAGATGACGCCAATTGTTTCCCAGAGTGGCGGGGCGTGGTCCACCCTACCACAGTCTTTTTGAGTTTCCCTTGCTCCCCATTCTCTCAATATTAGAAACTGCCAGATCTGTCAGATTGTTGCCAGTGTGGGAGCAGTAACAGTATCCCATTAGAATCCTCATGTCCCTGGTTACTAATGAGGTGGCGCTTTTGTCATGTATTTAACTGGCTGATCATGTTTTCTTCTGTAAAATGCCCATTCATGGGCCAGGTGCAGTTGCTCACGCCTGTAATCCCAGCCCTTTGGGAGGCTGAGGTGGAGGATCACTTGGGCCCACGTATTTAAGACCCCATCTCTTTTATTTTTTATTTTTGAGACAGAGTCTCACTCTGCCACCCAGGCTAGAGTGCAGTGGCGTGATCTTGGCTCACTGCAACCTCCACCTCCCAGGTTCAAGCAATTCTCCTGCTTCAGCCTCCCGAGTAGATGGGACTACAGGCGCGTGCCACCACATCTGGCCAATTTTTTGTATTTTTAGTAGAGATGGGGTTTCACTGTGTTAGCCAGGATGGTCTCGATCTCCTGACCTCGTGATCTGCCCGCCTTGACCTCCCAAAGTACTGGGATTCAGGCATGAGCCACTGCACCCAGCCAAGACCCCATCTCTTAAAAAAATTAGTTGGGTGCAGTGGTGCACACCTATAGTCCCAGCTGCTTAGGAGGCTAAGGCAGGAGGATTACTTGAGTCCAGGAGTTTGAGGCTGCAGTGAGCTATGATCACACCACCGCACTCCAGCCTGGGTGACAGAGTGAAACCACCTCTAAAACACACCAAAAAAGCCCATTCATGTGAAACCACCTCTAAAACACACCAAAAAAGCCCATTCGTGTCTTTTAAATATTTTTCTCTTCAGTTTTGTGTGTGTGTGTGTGTGTGTATTGCTACTTAAGCCTGTCTCAATGTATTCAGCTGTTTAATTAACATATGCCATGTACAAGAACGGCCACAAATTTAGGTGCACAGCTCAGGATTTGAGTGTAACCACTACCCAGATCGATACAGAACCTTTACGTCACCCCAGGGTCCTTGTGTCCCTTCTCAGGCACATCCCTCTTAGAGATGATTGCTATTAACAGTGCTTAGTTTTAGCTGTTCTTGAACTTCACATAAATCAAACCATAAAGTGTGCACTCTTTTGTGTCTGGCTGTGAAATTCATCCCTATTGAGGTATTTATCAGGAATTTTTTGTCATATAATATTTTATGGCATGAATAAGCCATAATTGATAGATACTTGTGCCATTTCCAGTTTGGAGCTAACACAAATTAAACTGCTAACACTCGTTCTTTTTTTTTTTGAAGACAGAGTCTCACTCTGTCACCCAGGCTGGAGTGTAGTGGCACCATTTCAGCTCACTGCAACCTCCACCTCCTGGCTTCAAGCAATTCTCCTGCCACAGCCTCCAGAGTAGCTGGGACTACAGGTGCGTGCCACCACACTGGCTAATTTTTTATTTTTAGTAAAGACGGGGTTTCGCCATGTTGGCCAGGCTGGTCTCGAACTCCTGACCTCAGGTGATTCACCTGCCTCAGCCTCCCAAAGTGCTGAGATTACAGACATGAGCCACTGTGCCCAGCCTAACATTCTTATTCATGTCCCTTTCTATACTTATGCACTCATTTTGTATATACTAGGAGAGGAATTGCTGGGTCACAGGGTAGGCATGTTTAGCATTAGCAGATAATTTCTTAACAGTTTTCAAAAGTGGTTAAGCTAATTTCCACTTCCACCAGCAATGTACGACAGTTCCTGCTGCTACACATTCTCTCCAGCACTTGGTATTGTCAATTCTTTTAAATTCTAGTGGTGGGGGTGCAGGCACATCTCATTGTGACTTTTAATTTGCAATACTTGGATTGCCAACGAGGTTAAGCATTTTTCGTGTAGTTGATTGACCACTGGTGTTTTCTTCTGTTAAATACTTGTTCATGTAGGTTTCCACGTGTTTATTTGAATGCTTGTGACTTGGTAATATTTAGGAGTTGTGCACATATTCTGGACACGAATTCTGTTTGGTTAAAGGCATTGCAAATCTTTCCTCCCAGTCTTTCTTCCCTGTGAGGACTCTGCACTTTGCCTCTAGTGTCCCACGTGTGGACCATTTTAACTAAAGATCTGGGTCACCAGTCTCAACACACACTTCCACGGCAGCTCTGGCTTCAGCCCTCACCCATCTCTCTGGATTCCTACTTTCATGTCCTTTTGGGCCCTGTGTATTTCCTGCTAGCTCAGTTATAGTTACCACCCCCAGGCCCTGTCACCGTATTTCATTCAGAATTTTTAAGGGTTTTAAGAGGTGTCATCAGGATCTCTAATTTGCAGGTTGTCAAAATTGGAAATCTCCAATTATGTTTGAATTTTCCTTCCTTCTTTTCCTTCCTTCCTTCCTTCCTCCCTTCCTCCCTTCCTTCCTTCCTTCCTTCTCTCCCTCCCTCCCTCCCTCCCTCCTTCCTTCTTTGCTTTCTTCCTTCCTCCCTCCCTGCCCCCCCACCCCTCTTCCTTTCTTTCTTGACAGAGTCTGGATCTGCTGGCCAGGCTGGAATACAGTCATGCAATCTCGGTTCACTGCAACGTCCGCCGCCTGGATTCAAGCAGTTCTCTGCGTTAGCCTTCTGAGTAGCTGGAACTACAGACACATGCCACTACCTTTGGCTAATTTTTGTATTTTTTGTAGAGACAGGATATTGCCATCTTGGCCAGGCTGGTCTTGAACTCCTGGCCTCAAGTGATCCTTCTGCCTTGGCCTCCCAAAGTGCTGGGATTACAGGTGTGAGCCACCGTGCCTGGCCATATTTGAATTTTCATGTTCTAACTGTAAGCATCCTCCACAAAAGGTAATGATCCTCAAAGCTCAGGTCCACAGACACTTGATCAACGCTGGAATGTTTGCTGCAAAAACAGATTTCCAGCCCCTGCCCTGAACTTGTTAAATCAGAATCTCTGGGGATGAAGCCCAAGAGTCTTATTTTTATATCTGTCTATCTATCTATCTATCTATCTATCTATCTATCTATCTATCTATCTATCTATATCTATCTATCTATCTATTTTTGAGACAGAGTCTCACTCTGCCTCCCAGGCTGGAGTGCAACGGCACAATCTCGGCTCACTGCAACCTCCACCTCCCAGGTTCAAGCGATTCTCCCACCTCAGCCTCCTAAATAGCTGGGATTACAGGCACCCACCATCATGCCTGGCTAATTTTTTTTTTTTTTAATTTTTGTAGAGAGGGGGTTTCACCATGTTGGCCAGGCTGGTCTCGAACTCCTGACCTCAGGTGATCTGCCTGGCTTGGCCTCCCAAAGTGCTGGGATTACAGGCATGAGCCACCATTCCTGGCTGTTTTTTTTTTTTTTTTTTTTTTTGTCTGAGACAAAGTGCCACACTGTTGCCCAGGCTGAAGTGCAATGGCACGATCTCAGCTCACTGCAACCTCAGCCTCCTGGGTTTACACAATTCTCCTGTCTCAGCCTTCTGAGCAGCTGGGATTACAAGCGCACACCATCATCCCTGGCTACTGTTTTGTATTTTACTAAAATACAAAAGAGACGGGGGTTTCACTATATTGGCCAGACTGGTCTTGAACTCCTGAACTCATGATCCTCCTGCCTCGGCCCCTCAAAGTGCTGGGATTACAGGTATGAGCCACCACACCTGGCCCGAGTCTTAGTTTTTAAGCAAGCATCCCAGATAATTCTTACCTGCTGAGCCAGCGCCCTAGAGACAGCCTCTCCCACACAGCTGCTCAGAGACCAAATGATATGCTTTTTGAGTGGCTCGAATACCCATATGCAAAAGAATGAAGCTGGCCTCCATCCTCACACCATACAGAAAGGTTAACTCGCAACGGACCACAGACCTACAGGTAGGAGCTACAACTATACAACTCTTTGAAGAAAACATCTGGGTTAGGCAGGGCATTCGTAGACACCAAATGTACGCATGACCGAAAAAATAGATACGTTGGACTCAATCTAAATTAAAAACTTTTGTGCTACAAACAACATCATCAAGAAAGTGAAAAGACAACCCATGGAATGGGAGAAAATATTTGCAAATCATGTATCTGATACAGGGCTTGTCTATAGATTACATAAAGAACTCATCACTCAACAATAAAAAGACAAACCATCCCATGTTAAATGGGCAAAGGATCTGAATAGACATTGCTCAGAAGAAGGCTTACAAATGGCCAACAAGCATATGAAGAGCTGTTCAACATTCTTAGTCATCAGGGAAGTGTAAATCAATGAGATGTCACTTCACACTCATGGGGTGGTTACAGAGACAGATACAAACAAGTGTTGGCAACAGTGTAGAGAAACTGGACGCTTTAGGCACTGCTGCTGCGAGAACTGTAAAGTCTTGCAGCTGCTTTAGAACCAGCCTGGTGGTTCCTCAGAAGGTTAAACGTACAATTATCAAATGATCTAGCGGTTCCATCCCTGAGCATATACTTGAAAAATTAAAACATCTGTCCACAAAAAACTTATATACAAATGTTCACGGCAGCGTTACTCAGAACAATCCAAAAGTGGATACAACTGAAATGCCTTCAGCTGATGAATGAATAAACAAAATGGGGCGTATTCACATGATGGAATATTACTCTGCAATAAACAGGAATGAAGGACCCATCCATGCTACAACTCGATGAACCTTGAAAGCATCAGAAAGAAACCAGACACGAAAGGCCACATGTGTGATTCTGTGTGTGATGGTATTTGAAATGTGCAGAATAGGCAAATCCATAGAGACAGAAAGTAGAGGAGAGGTTGCCAGGAGACTGGGTGGGGAAGGACTGCTAAAAGGTTCGGGGTTTCTTTGTGAGGTGATGAATTGTTCTAAAATGAATGGGAATGGTACAATTCTGTGGCTACACTAAAAGCCATTAAATTGTATACTTTTATTTATTTTTGAGATGGAGTCCCGCTCTGTTACCCAGGCTGGAGGGCAGTAGCACAATGCAACCTCCCCCTCCCGGTTTCATTTCCTGCCTCAGCCTCCCAAGTAGCTGGGATTACAGGGTCCCGCCACCACGCCTGGCTAATTGTGTATTTTTAGTAGAGATGGGGTTTCACCAGGTTGTCCAGGCTAGTCTCAAACTCCTGACCTCAGGTAATCTGCCCACCTCAGCCTCCCAAAGTGCTGGGATTACAGGCATGAGCCACCATGCCTGGCCTAAATTGCATACTTTTAATGGATGAATTTTATATGTGAATTATTTCTCAATAAAATTATTTTATATATATCAATGAATATATATATATAATATATATATTTTTAAATGGCCAGGAAGTTTGTTGTTATTCATTTCCCTCTGTTACATACAATGATGGAATTTCCATCTGCCAGTCTGTTACGGTTTTGTAGAGAGCATAAAGTCATCACTACACATGAGACCCTGATGCTTGCCTAGCTTCAAGGACAAACTCCCCATGAATCTAAGGCAGCGGGTTCAGTGAATAGACATCTCCTACATGGGTCCGTAGACAGGTCCACATTTTTTGTTCTTTCTCTCCACCCTGGAGATCAGTGGAGTATCTTGCTGTTTCTGAGAATAACTAACTGGTGCCCCAGTGGTCATATGTAAATTAGATGTCAGTGTCCTCATTCTGGCCGTGGGGCCCAGGATCAATTGGAAAATATTTGCAAAGGAAATATGAGCTTGATAGGAAAAACTGGAGTTTGCTGTTCGGGCATCACTAAAATATAGAAGTGATGGCTGTGAAACTTGACCTCAGCCCTCTCACACCAGGGAAGGAATGACCAGGCTGGTAGTTCTGTAGCTTGTTTGATGCTCCTGAGCTGTTGATAAAAAATAAAAATAAAAAATAGGCTGGGTGCAGTGGCTCATGCCCGTAATCCCAGCACTTTGGGAGGACGAGGCGGGCGGATCACCAGAGGTCAAGAGTTCAAGACCGGACTGGCCAACATGGCAAAACCCCATCTCTACTAAAAATACAGAAGATTAGCTGGGTGTGGTAGTGGGCGCCTGCAATCCCAGCTACTCGGGAGGCTGGGGCAGGAGAATTGCTTGAACCAGGGAGGCGAAGGTTGCAGTGAGCTGAGATTATACCACTGTACTCCAGCCGGGGTGACAGAGCAAGACTCTGTCTCAAAAAAAAAAAAAAAAAAAAAGGAAATTGTTTTGCTGAAGGGCAAACTTTGTTGTTAGGTCCCAGAGCCTGGGCCTTGGCCCTTCTGCACTTCTTAGTATCTGGAGCTGATGCTTGGAACCCCTGTTTGTGAGGACAAGTGTAAAATTGGTCCAGCTCACAGTGCAGGGGCTTTGCCTGTCTTACCACCTGTTATAGGCCCAGAAGAACAGGTGCTTCAGGCAGAGTAGTGCTTGTTTAAAATTTGTGGAATGCATGAAGCTAAGAACTGAAAAATTCATTCACTCAACTTTTTTTTCTACTTTTCTTGCTGGAGATAGCTTTAATAATGACCTTGGTCTCCTTTGGTTAGAAGTGGACAAGGGAACTTTTATTATTATTTTATTTATTTATTTTGGAGGTGGAGTCTTGCTCTGTCACCCAGGCTGGAGTGCAGTGGCGTGATTTCTGCTCACTGCAACCTTCGCCTCCCAGGTGCAAATGATTGTCCTGCCTCAGCCTCCGGAGTAGCTGGGATTACAGGCACTCACCACCATGCCCAGTTAATTTTTTCTATTTTTAGTAGAGATGGGGGTCTCAATATGTTGGCCAGGCTGGTCTCGAACTCCTGGCCTCAAGTGATCTGCCCACCTCAGCCTCCTAAGGTGCAGGAATTACAGGCATGAGCCACCATGCCCAGCCAAGGGACCCTTTTTAAATGCTCAAGGCTCTGGCCACAGAATCCTCAGACTCCCCACCTGGAGAATGGATATCACAGAAGGGACAAGTCCTGGGGAGGAAGAAGCCTTGGTCCTGGAGGCAGAGACCTCGAATCCTTCCTGCGCGGGGCCTCTGTTTCTCCCTCTGTGGGAGGAATGAGTTGGGGGATCTTGTTGGTTACCTTTCTACAACTTCAGTGTTTCTTTTTCCCAATGAAGTCCTCTTTTGGTTGAGATATTCACTCGTCCTGCATATGGCTAAGGCTCCAGGGCAGACTGAGTGTTTCTTAATCAGTCTGAGATGATCAGCACGGAGCACCCCCCAGCAATGGCTGTGGGCCCAGGCCTGGGCTGGGGACCGAGACAGAATGGAAGGGCTCACAGCTCACAGTTTGAGAGTGGTCCCCATTTACCCCTCACTTCCCTTCCCTCTCTCTTTTTTGGGGAGGAGAACAATGGCTTTCCTGAAAGTTCTCATTGGCCAGAACTCCGTTCCATGGTCACCCTAGTTGCAAGGAAAATCAGGAGTTTTAGGTGGTTACCTGAGTAGCCTGAAAAAACCGTGGGTTCGATGGCACGGAGGAAGGGAACCCCTCAGTAGAAGGCATCCATTAGTGTCTGCCTCACCAATAAAGAACATTTAGGGCCTGGGCGTGGTGGCTCATGCCAGTAATCCCAGCACTTTGGAAGTCTGAGGCAGGAGGATCGCTTGAGCTCAGGAGTTCAAGACCAGTCTGGGCAATGTAGAGAGACCCCTGTCTCTACCAAAAATAAAATTACCTGGGCATGGTGGCCTGGGTGCCTGGGGTTCCAGCTACTTGGGAGGCTGAGGTGGGAGGATCGCTTGAGCCTGGGAGGTCAAGGCTGCAGTGAGCTATGATTGCGTCACTGCACTCCAGCCTGGGACTGGACTATGTCTCAAAAAAAAAAAAAAAAAAGAAAAGAAAGAAAAGAAAGGATACTTACGTTCTGTCTCTTCTTTCTCCCTCTATCATTCTATCATGAAGTGTTGCAGTAAACATCCTTGAACATGTCTCCTTGTGCGCATGTGAGTTCGAGGGTAGAAGATGAGCAGTGGAAATGTCCTATGCTGAATGGGTGGAGTACTTTATATGTCTTTCACTTTTTTTTTGTTTTTGAGATAGAATCTCGCTCTGTTGCCCAGGCTGGAGTGTAATGGTGCTATCTCTGCTCACTGCAACCTCCACCTCCCAGGTTCAAGCAATTCTTCTGCCTCAGCCTCCCAAGTAGCTGGAACTACAGGTGGACACCACGCCCAGCTAATTTTTGTATTTTTAGTAGAGACAGGGTTTCACCGTGTTGGCCAGGTTGGTCTTGAACTCCTGACCCTGTGATCTGCCTGCCTTGGCCTCCCAAACTGCTGGGATTACAGGCGTGAGCCATCATGCCTGACCATATTTCACATTTTGGTAGATGTTGTCACAGTGCCCTACAAGGTGACTGAACCAACTCGTACTTTCCCTGCAGTGGAAGAGAATCTGTCTCCCCGGTTCAGCGCTCTCTCTGGAGGGCTGGACGGTGCGGCCACCTTGGTCACAAGAGGTGGGGGATTCAGCGAGAGGCAGGACCGCGCAGTGGGGTCGCATGCCCTGGCTCTGCCACCGGCTGCCTGTGTGAGCTGAGGAAGTCACTGCCCTCTCTGAGCCACAGTTTTCTCATCTGGATGATGGAGATCATATGTTTTCTACTTTGCCAGGCTCTTGTGTTGATGAAATGAGCCCATGTGTGCCAAGACCTCATCACAGGGGCTGGCCCAGGGCTGATGCACAGCATGTGGGGCTCCCCTATTCTGCTGTTTGCAGACCCCTCGGATGCCTTCTTTTCCAGCTCCGGCAAGGAGGGGTGAGGACTCAGCTCTGATTTTTAAAATCTTGCCCAAATTCCTTTCTAATGGATCTGGGAAGTCATGCCCTTCAAACCATAAATTCTCATCAAATGGGTTTTATTTAACCCTGTATATCGTGACTTACTTTCCAATCTGACTCTGGAATAACAAGGGGAAAAAAATCCACGTTTTACCCCAAAATATATTCCTTGCCATACCGTGGAATTGCCCTGCAAAGTCTCTTGTGGGAAAAATCCACATTCTACAGAGAATCCCCTTCCCTCTTTGTTTTCCTTCCCTCCTTTCCAGATCCAGGAGATAATCAACTAAGAGCCACAGGCCTTAGTCACTCATACTTGGCTCAGAATCAATCTCTTGGCCAGGCATGGTGGCTCGCACCTGTAATCCCAGCACTTTGGGAGGCTGAGGCGGGCAGATCATGAGGTCAGGAGATCGAGACCATCCTGGCCAACATGGTGAAATCCCATCTCTACTAAAAATACAAAAATTAGCCGGGCGTGGTGGTGTGCACCTGTAGTCCCAACTACGCAGGAGGCTGAGGCAGGAGAATCGCTTGAACCCGGGAAGCAGAGGTTGCAGTAAGCCAAGATCATGTCATTGCATTCCAGGCTGGTGACAGAGTAAGACTGCGTCTTAAATAATAATAATAATAAATGAAAGTAAAATAAATCTCTTAAAATATTTTACAGAGTTTGAATCTTTTTGTCAACAGGGGGTAGCACAGTTCCTCTCCTTTTAAGTGCTGTCAATCACAGGGATTAACATGGCAATCAGACCAGAGCTTTCACCACGGGATCACTGCCTGGAAGAAGCAAGGTTAAATGGAAGAAAGCATATAGATTAAAACTGAAAACGGGCCGGTCATGGTGGCTCATGCCTATAATCCCAGCACTTTGAGAGGTTGAGGCAGGAGGTTTGCTTGAGCCCAGAAGTTTGAGGCCAGCTTGGGCAACACGGCAAAACTCTGTTTCTTCAAAAAGTACAAAAAGTAGCCAGGTGTGGTGGCACATGCCTGTAGCCCCAGCTACGTGGGAGGCTGAGGTGGGAGGATGGATTGAGCTGGGGGAGGTCAAGACAGCAGTGAGCTGAGATCACACTACTGCACTCCAGCCTGAGTGACAGAGCAAGACCCTATGTCAGAGGAAAAAAACAAACAAACATGAAAATGGAGCATTTCTATATGTATTTTTAAAATATATACATTTTTTGAGACAGAGTCTTGCTCTATTGCCCAGGCTAAAGGGCAGCGGCGTGATCTCAGCTCACTGCAATCTCTACCTCCCGGGTTCAAGTGATTCTCCTGCCTCAGGCTCCTGGGTAGCTGAGAGTACAGGTGTCCACCACGATGCCTGGCTTATTTTTTGCATTTTTAGTAGAGACAGGGTTTCACCATGTTGGCCAAGCTGGTCTCAAACTCCTGACCTCAGGTGGTCTGCCCACTTCGGCCCCTCAAAGTGATGGGATTACAGCGTGAGCCACCACGCCCGGCCACTTCTATATGTATTGAAATTAAAAGTTGACTACACTACACTACATGGCTGAATAACAAGGCAAGTTATCTGAAAGAGTTGAAATCAAGTCTCTTGCAGCATTATTTACAAGAGCCAGAATGTGGAAACAACCTAAATGTCCATCTATCAATGAAAATGATAATGAAAACGCAGTCTATGCATACAATGAATTGTTAGCCTGAAAGAAAAGGAAGGAAATCCTGCCATATGCTGCCATATGGATGCACCTGGAGGACGTTATGCTAAATGAAATAAGCCAGACAAAGGAGGACAAATACAGCATGATTCCACATATAGGGGGTTTCTAAAAATAGTCAAACTCATAGAAGCAGAGAAAATAATGGTGGTTGCCAGGCCCTGGGGAGGGAGGTGGTGGGGAGGAGGCACTGGAGGGGTGCTGCTGGAGGACGATAAAGCTTCAGTTGTGGAAATGAATCGTTTTAGAGATTTGCTGTGCAATATTGTGCCTCAATGAATGGTACCCCCATGAAGGGTAGCAATAATGGATTGTACACTTCATGTGTTAAGGGTGTGGATCATTAAGTGTTCTGTATTAGGCCTTTCTTGCCCTGCTATAAAGCAATAGCTGAGGCCAGGCATGGTGCCTCACACCTGTAATCCCAGCACATTGGGAGGCCGAGGGGGGCAGATCATCTAAGGTCAGGCGTTCGAGACCAGCCTGGCCAACATGGTGAAACCCTGTCTCTACTAAAAATACAAAAATTAGCTGGGCGTGGTGGCGGGCACATGTAATCCGGGCTACTTGGGAGGCTGAGGCAGGAGAATCGCTTGAACCTGGGAGGTGGAGGTTGTAGTGAACCGAGATTGTGCCACTGCACTCCAGCCTGGGTGACAGAGTGAAACTCCATCTTAAAAAGGAAAAAAAAAAGTGCATTTAAAATGACAGTTTTAAATTACCAGATCTCAAGAGAACTCACTCGCTGTCCTGAGGATGGTAGCAAGGGGATGGTACTAAACCATTCATGAGAAATCTGGCCCCCACCATCATCCAATCACCTCCCAGCAGGCCCCACCTCCAACTCTGGGGATTACAATCGAATATGAGATTTGGGTGTGGACACAGATCCAAACCATAGCATGTTCTTACCTTTAACAAAGTAAATTACAGAGGAGTAGACACAATCCACTCCCATGAGTGTTTATGGGATTGTACTGTACCTCCATCCACCCATCCACAGCAACTGACACACAAAACTTTTGACTGTGATCATCTCTAGTGAGCAAAAGTTAAGGGTTTATTAAAGTGGGGATGCCATGTTTACTTCCTATGTGAGGTGTACCTGTTGTCTTGTTTGGGGTTTCATATAAGGAAAAATTTTTTTTTTGAGATAGAATCTCACTCTGTTGCCCAAGCTAGAGTGCAGTGGCACGATCCTGGCTCACTGCAACCTCCCGGGTTCAAGCGATTCTCCTACGTCAGCCTCCTGAGTAGCTGGGATTACAGGTGCCCACCACCACGCTCGGCTGACTTTTGGTAAAGACGGGGTTTAGCCATGTTGGCCAGGCTGGTCTCAAACGCCTGACCTTAGGTGATCAACCTACCTTGGCTTCCCAAAGTGCTGGGATTACAGACATGAGCCACTGTGCCTGGCCAGGAATATATTTTAATAGTAAAACTAGTTATAATATATATGTGTGTGTGTGTGTGTGTGTATTTTTGAGACAGAGTCTTGCTCTGTCACTAGGCTGGAGTGCAGTGGCATGATCCTTAGCTCAGTGCAACCTCCACCTCCCAGCTTCAAGTGATTCTCTTGCCTCAGCCTCCCAAGTAGCTGGGATTATAGGCACGTGCCACTACACCCTGCAAATTTTTGTATTTTTAGTAGAGATGGGGTTTCACCATGTTGGCCAGGCTGGTCTTGATCTCTTGACCTTGTGATCTACCCACCTCAGCCTCCCAGAGTGCTGGGATTACAGGCGTGAGCCACCATGCACAGTTGTTTCTATTTTTTAATGGAAACATATTCCATAGTCCAGTCGTATGTCATGTTTTCTTTTTGTCACAGGATCCTTTTTGCCAGTCGGAAGCCTCTATGGCTATGGCTGGCGGCATCGTCTGCCTGAGTGTTGCTTGTGCCCACTGGGCTTGTTCTGCCCACTCAGCCTGGCGAGCGGTACTCCGCTTGCACTACTCGCCTGGATCTCACACCTGCCAAGGGCAAGCCAGGTGCAGAGCAGCGAGGGGTTGTGGGCCAGCGAGTGTGGGGTCCAGCCACCACGCATAGCCAACATGCCAGCTGTGGCGGGGTGGGCAGCTCCAGGTGCCAGTGCTGGCTCCGTGTGAGGCTGCGGCTGGACCAGGTGTACTACATGCAGCTTCCACTGTGGGCACCCGCATCTGGATGAGGGGAGTGTGGTGGCTCCATGAAGCTTGGAGACATCAGAAACCATAGAGCCCCAAAGAGGGTGTCACAGCCGTGGCTCTGGGAGCCCCTAGGTCTGAGGTCCCTGCAAGGCCGAGGCTCTTCTCTCCTTCTCGTTGCCTGCAACGTGATGAGTGGGGGCTTACAAGGGGGACACGTTTCAGCCCTGTTTGGGTTACAGTTCTTCCAGTCCCACCATTCGGCAGGTCCTGAGTTCTTGTCCTGCATCCAGGAAGAATGAGGTATGTGGACAATGGGAGGGTGAGCAAGACAGAGAAGGGTTTCACTGAGCAACAGAACAGCTCTCAGGAGTCCCAAAGCGGGTGGCTCCTTTTCTCAGGCAGGTCGTCCCAAATCAGGAGACTCAAACTGGGTAGCTCCTTCCCACAACCAGTCATCCCAGTGTTTCTGTGAGTGTGGCTGAGTCCCAAGTTTTTATGGGCTTGGGCTTCAGAAGGCAGGAAGTATCTGCCAATTGTCCATGGGTGGTCATGGGTGGGTCTGGAAAAAGCATCATCGATTCTCTCTCCAGGCCCCAGCCTCCACTGGAACTGACAACCTGGTCCGTCATGCTTCAGGCTGTCCCTGGCTTGAAGGTGGGGCTTCAGCGGGGACCTGCCCCTTTCCACCCAGGAGCCTGTCTGCCTCTTGCTGCCATTGATCATGTCCTCCACGGCACCTAGGCTGTTCCTGCTGAGGGGTGCCTACAGCCCAGTGTCCCGCTGCACTCAGCTCCCCTCCAGCCTCCCTCTCCATGTTTCTAGGCAAAGTCTGGGGGATGCTGAGGCAGCAGGGGCCTGGAGTGCCATTGTATCTGGAGCATGCACACACCCGGCCCTGGGTCGTGACAGAGCCCAGGCTTGGTCTCAAATTTGCCAGCTTCTGAACCTGCGGTGGTGGTGGTGGGGCTTCCCAGGGATGCCTGGACTGCTGCAGCTGCACCCAGGAGGCAAGGTTCCTGCCTCCCAATTTGGAAGGGGGCGGGGCTCCCACCTCTCCCTGGAGCCCACAACCTCAGCCACACCTCCCCAGCTGCAGCCAAGATCTCTGAAGCTGCAGCCCAGATGGGCCACCGCTGCCATCATTTTCAGGCTTCAGAACCCTCAAATGTGCCTTACAATGCAGCTCCCAAGTCACCTGCAATTCCTTAGGGAGGCTCCTATGAGTCCTGGCCTCACTTTGAATCCCCTCTCACCTTTCACCTGCTCTCCTGGGTGAGTCTAACCTCTTTCCAGGTTAGTCCTAACTGTACCACTGTGCTCTTACAACTCATCTGACCCCCAGGCTGAAGAGGTGGGCATACTGGGAGAATACAGGGAGGTAATGGAACCTAAGGGCAGAGATGGGTCTCAGGAACAATCAGAAATCAGATGTTCTGTCTGCTTTGTAAACTGTAAGCCTCTTAACGGGAGAAATTTTGTTCTTTTTTCCCCTCTGCTAGATCCCTGGTGTTGGGCACATGGTAGGCCCCGGATAAATACTGATAAATACCTGTCGAATGAAGGAGGTAGGCATGTGCCTGCTTCACTCTGTTTTCTCCAGATTAACTCTCATTGCTCTGCTCTGCTGCACATGTGCCAGACAGGCCTCAAATGTCCTCTCCTTCCCTCAAGCCACAGAAGAGAGTGACCAGCTGCCCTCCATCCTCATTCCAAACTCCTAGGAGAGAGAAGGGGCTTGGCCCAGGTCTGATCAGGTGTGATCCTGGTCTCACGAGTGGTAGCCCAGGTACAGGGTCCACAGCAAAAACACCCACTGGGGCTGCGGGGCATGGGCAGGCAGATGCGCCCACACCAGGTACCACTGCGCTCTGGTACCAGTGGACTTCCCCCTGCCAGGGAGCAGGGAAGGGCAGGAACGCAGAGGCACAGACAAGTAAGGTTTGGGCGCTGGGAGCTGAGTGACAACTTATGATGAAAGGTTGTAAAGGAGCCGTGGAGCTACCTGAATGATGACAGCGACAGAGGCGAGGTGTTCTCCTGCAAGTCAACGTTAATGAGACCTCGGGGTTGACCTGGAGCAATGAGGCTGATCTGGAAATTAACAAGATGTTTGCCCTCCAGCCACAAGAGTGGGGCTCCCTGTCCCAGAAAGTCCCCAGACCACCGCCGCGGGGGCTGGAACTGGATGGGAATCCCTCCAGTGGGGCCGCCTACTAGGCCGCAGCGAAGGTCCCCGTGGGAGAGCCTCCTGAGTCCCCTGCATCCTCCCGTGCGCATGGGCGCTTCTTGGCGATGGTGGGAGGAGCGGGCTCGCGTGGCTTCCCAGGGAGCGATCACATCGCCCAGCCTGTTGGGCCCCGCTCCGGCCCCTGACAGCCCCAGGGGCAGCCAGGCCCGTGCGCCGGACTTCTCTCAACCAAACCGGCGCCGTCCCGCGTCTGCGGCGGAGGTGGTGGCGGGGACCAGCGCTGGCGACAGTGGTCCCAGCGGCGCTCCCGCAGGTGCAGGCGTCCTGCAGCTGGCCCGGGGGAAAGCAGGGACCTCACAAGCCCGGACGCCCCCCGCCCCCACCGCAACCCCGAGGTCGACAGCCGGAGCATCTGCCTGCATCCGTGAACACAGGAGTGCAGGGACCGTGGTAAGGCCTCGGGTCCTGTTCTCCCTCTCTCACCCACCACGTGCAGCCATAGACAAGTTATTTGACTTTGCTGAGGCCCCATTTCCTCATCTAGTGATTAAAAACAGCACTGACAGCTGGGCGCTGGCTCATGCCTGTAATCTCTGCACTTTGGCAGGCCCAGGTGGGCGGATCACCTGAGGTCAGGAGTTCGAGACCAGCCTCATGGTCTCTACTAAAAATACACAAAATTAGCCGGGCATGGTGGCAGGTGCCTGTAATCCCAGCTACTTGGGAGACTGAGGCAGGAGAATCGCTTGAACCCGGGAGGTGGAGGTTGTGGTGAGCCAAGATCCCGCCATTGCACTCCAGCCTGAGCAACAAGAGCGAAACTCTCTCTCAAAAAAAAAAAAAAAAAAAGCCAGCACTGATTTCACAGCAGTGAGTTGGAAGAAATGGGTAATGACACTTAGAGAGCATTTGGTAGGTCCCATGCCCTATGCTCGGTCTTTGTAGGGATTAACTCATTTCCTCTCACAGCAGCCCTAGGAGGGTTCGTCTTACTTTACAAGGACCCAGAGAGGTTTAGTAACTTACCCAAGGTCACACAGCAGCACGCGGAGCCTCTGGCAGGAAGGGCCCTGCTCAAGGGGCTGTACTCGCCTGGCTTAGCACAAAGTGGCTGCAGCTGCCCTGAGGAGAGCTGGCTGGTGGAGGAGGAAGAGGAGTCATGGTGCAGGCAACCCCCGAGAGCAGGCCGTCCACGCAGACCTCTGCCTGGACTAAGGCATTTATTATCACTGAATAAATGATGTAATCACTAAGGATTTACCTCTGGGGGTTGGGTCTCCAAGGACGCACCATGCACTGGTGCTGGAGCCACGACTTGTCCCAGGTCCCACTCCAGAGACCTGGCCTGCACTCTACTTTATCACCACGCTGGGCTTCACCTGTCCTGTGTCCCCAGACCCCTACATAAGGCCAACTTCCAGCCACCTCACCTTCAGGATGCATGAGACTGTACCCAGCACTCTTTATTGGCTTTTTAGGGGAACTTTCCAGAGGTTGAGGGTAGGGGATGAACTCATTTCCCTGGGGGACACTCCTGGCTCCGAACCGGTCAGGGGATTTTCTTGGGCAGGGGATTGATGATCCCGCTCTCGATGTATTCGAAGACTGTGTATGGGTCCTGGTCCCCATTAAGGGTGATGGCCGACTCATACAGCTGCTCCAAGTCAGCCGAGTTCCCGTAGAACAGGTCCATTTTCAGCTTGACCTGCTCTTCAGAGTCCTTCGGGTTCTGCAGGAGACGAGCCTGGATCTCCATGGTGGGAGGTGGCTTGTACATGAGGTGGTACCTGCAAGGGAGGAAGGAAAGCAGGTGACCCATAGCCTGGCCCCGAGGCGAGGGAGAAAGGGACCCTCTATTCTTTTTGAGATGGAGTTTCGCTCTTGTTGCCCAAGTTGGAGTGCAACGGCATGATCTCAGCTCACTGCAACCTCCATCTCCCACGTTTAAGCGATTCTCCGGCCTCAGCCTCCTGAGTTGCTGGGATGACAGGCACACACCACCACACCCGGCTAATTTTTTGTATTTTTAGTAGAAACGGGGTTTCACCATGTTGGCCAGGCTGGTCTTGAACTCCTGACTTCAGGTGATCCGCCCACCTTGGCCTCCCAAAGTGCTGGGATTACAGGTGTGAGACACCGTGCCCAGCCTGATCCTCTATTCTATTGTGGACCAAGTTGAGGTGTCCTGGCCACCACCACCACCAAACATTTGTGTGCACACCGCTGACTGGGCCCTGGAGCCGCAGAGAGATCCAAGATGTGCTCCCTACTCAAGGGAGAGGGACAGGAGGACAGAATACAATCATAGATGAGAGAATTCCTTTCTCCTTCCCCTTTCTCCCCTCCCTCCCCCGCACCTCCTTTTCTTCTTTTCTTCCTTCCTTCCTACTTTTTTCTTTTTTTTTTTTTTGAGACTCGAGTGCAATGGCATGATCTCTGCTCACTGCAACCTCCGCCTCCCAGGCTCAAGTGATTCTCCTGCCTCAGCCTCCTGAGTAGCTGGGATTACAGGTGTGCACCACTACTGCTCGGCTAATTTTTGTATTTTTAGTAGAGACGGGGTTTCACCATGTTGGCCAGGCTGGTCTCAAACTCCTGACCTCAAGTGATCCACCTGCCTTGGCCTCCCAAAGTGCTGGGATTACAGGCGTGAGCCGCTGTGCCCAGCCTCTTCTTTCCCTTTCCTCCCTTCCATACGATATTTATCTGCACTGAGTTCAGCGTTCTGCCTGCCACTGACAGTGCCATGGTAAGCAGGACAGGCATTGACCGTGCTTACGGAGCACAGTCAGATGAGGGAGTGGGACATTACAGCAACTATGGAGATGGCAGGAAGTAGCACAGTCATTTACTGTTGGGAGGGACCCCAGGGACAGGGTGACATGAAGGCCACGGTACTTGAGATGGGAAAGCTAAAGACGGTCCCCTAGGAGCAAGAATGACAAATCAGGTCCACATTTTAGAAAAATCCCTGCATTTCCTTCCTGCCCCACCCCGCCCCACCCCACTGGTGAGTCCCTACCAAGAAATGTGACCCTGATTGTCAGAGGAGATGGCAACACCTGCCTCAGTGACTGTGGGGTTTTCCATCCCATTTCAACATGAATGCAGTGATTGTACTTGGTCAGACTGCAGAATCAAACTCAGAATCTACCTCCTGTAACTATGAGAAGCTTCAAAGGCAAATTGTGCCCATGGGGATGTGTTTGTACAGCCACCACCGCTGGGATGTATCATGGCTGGAGGAAAGGGCAATGAAATGTACAGGTGACGCCCACCCAAGGCTGCTGTTTCACATGCTGGGATTAAGCTGTCGACCCCGGGATGGAGTGGGTGAACATTTCACCAATGTGTTGCTTTAGAGCCTTAGACACAAATTTCCTGGTTAATTCTTCCAGGCAAAGAGGGTCAACAGATACTGCACAGAACAGTCCGTTGGACAAATTCCATTTCTATAATCGTCCTTCAGCGGTCACCAGTGTTATCACTGCAATGGTTCCACCATGGCATTGGTCAGTCAGTTGGGTCTGGCCTCTGGCAGCCCCTAGATTGCCAACCACCAGGAACATAGCACAAACCTTTCCCCCGTGACTGGATCAATTCTTCTCAGAGTCAGCCGCTCCATGATGGAGTCAGATGGCACATTCAGGAAAAACACCCTATAAGGAATAAACGATATTAATAATGGTTTTTATTTCCTGTATTTCATGATGCGTCATCATCCTGGGGCCTTGCTAATCCTGGAGAGACTGCTCCTCCCAGGGAATGTCTAATTCCTAGAGCCAGCAAGCAACGTGCTTGCAAACCTGCCTCTCATGTACAACCCAACCACTCCAGAGCCTGTTTACCCAACCGCCTCCTTCATCTGACTCTCACACCCCAAACCAGTATTTTCCCTGCTCTAAATCACCCCAGGGCTGGGTGCCAGGAAACTAGAGACCATTCCTGTAGGCCAGAGCCTGCCAAGATTACCCAAACTGCCTGGTCCTGTGCTCGCTGTGACTTGTCTGCACTCTGGGACATACTCTCCCCTCACTCCTGCTGCCTCCTGACCGACCCTGGGGGCTACCCCAGGTAGCCCTGCATGGCATGGCGTGCCCCCCTTTTCTTGGGAGGTGTGAGTAATAAACTCTTCTTTCAATGACATCAGCCTCTCTGTATCATCACCTGGTTACGTCTATACATTAAATTTTTGGTGCAATTAAGACAAGAACAAGCACATGGTCATGGGGCACAAACCCCAGGCTGAACTCTCATCACCCCAGACGAGGGGGGGCATCATTTCTCACGTGTTGGGGGAGCCACTAGGAGCCATTGCTCAGGGCTCTGGGATACCACACTTGTAGGTCACCAGGGAGAGATGCGGGACAGAAGGGCTCCCCTCAAGGGTACGCTCACTCCCCTGATTCAGGGACAGCTCTCAGCCTCCATCACTCCTGGGGGTGGGACTCCCTGGGGGAGGCGTCATTGTTTGGATGAGCTTCGGGGGAACATGTTGTACTCTAGAGCCACACGGACTTGCATTAGACTCGCACCTCCACTCTGGACTTGCTGTATGAGCTTGGGCCACTGACCCCAAGACTCAGACTCAGTTTCCTCACTATAAAATGGGGCTAATAACAGTTCCCTAGTGTTGAAGATTAAACGAGATAAAGTGCGTGAAAAGCTTAGTGCGAGGTCTGCACAGACTCAGTGCCATGCATGGCCGCTGTGATAATTTAATCACCATTCCTGGATACTCTTCCTGGGACTTCGGGTTCCCTGACTGCCCCTACCCTCCTTGGAGAGGTGGGATGGGTTGTTCTCAGCTTTCTCACTTTGTCTTTCTCAAAGGAACCCTGGACCCAAAGGAGCAGGACACTCCAAGACAACAAGCCCAAATCAGAACCCAGCAGAAGAGATGAATCACAACTCTCAGACTGCGAGCACCAGGGAATTCATTTCTTAAACCCCTAGTTCCAATGGTTTAATCCACACTCCCCTTCTTAGGGCAATGAAACACTTACTTTATCTAAAAACTTTTTTTTTCTTTTTGAGGCAGGGTCTCACGTTGCTGCTCAGGCTGGGGTGCAATGGCACAATCACGGCCCACTGCAGTCCTGACCTCCCAGCCTCAATCGATCTGCCCATCTCGGCATCCTGAGTAGCTGGGACTACAAGTGCACACCACCACACCCAGCTAATTTTTTTTTTTTAGAGATGGGGGAGGGGGTCTCACTATGTTGCCCAGGCTGGTCTTGAACTCCTGGGCTCAAGAAATCTGCCTTCTTCAGCCTCTCAAAGTGCTGGGATTATAGGCATGAGCCACCGCATCCAGCCTATATAAAACCTTAGGAGAATGATTCTCTACTGGGGTGACTTTGTCCGCCAGAAACTATCTGGCAAAATGTCTGGGGACGTTTTTCGTTTTCCCAGCTGGACAGTGATGCTGGAAAGCACCTTACAACGTACAGGACAGCACCCGCGGCAAAGAACGATCTGGCCCCAAACGTCAAGTGCACGGTTGTGAAGCCCTGCCTGGGACTGTGCGGGGACAAAGGGAATGCCAAGAGGCGCAGCTGCTTCGGCCGGGAGAGGTGGGGCTGGGAAGATCCAGGACCCAGCAGCTCCCACCGCAGAGCGAAGCCAGGTCTTCTAGCACTAAACCATCTTGGTTCATTTTTAGAAAATAACTTCTGGAATATTCCATGGCTCACTTACGATTTGCTCGTTTGTCCTTTAATTCATTTATACATATATTTATCAAGTGCTGGCTGTGTGTCGGGCACAGTAGGAAGCTCCAGTGTTTACCAGCTCACCGCACAGAATTTAGGGACTAGATTTAATAGAGTCTCCTCATTGACGACATTGACAGGGTCCTATGACTGGCCTGTGCAGTTTCCACTGGCGCCAAAGTTGGTGACAACATCAGTGACAACAAAAAGACATCAGTGACAGGTTGATCGCAGTAGCTCATGCCTGTAATCCCAGCACTTTGGGAGGCCGAGGCGGGTGGATCACCAGAGGTCAGGAGTTCAAGACCAGCCTGGTCAACATGGTGAAACCCCGTCTCCACTAAAAATACAAAATTTATCTGGGCATGGTGGTGGGCCCTGTCATCCCAGCTACTTGGGAGGCTGAGGAAGGACAATTGCTTGAACCTGGGAGATGGAGGTTGCAGTGAGCCGAGACTGCACCACTGCACTATAGCCTGGGCAACAGAGCAAAACTCTGGCTCAAAAAAACAAAAAACAACAAAAAAAGAAAAAACAAAAAACATCGGTGACAACGAACACTCCCTATGCACGCAAAGCCTTGTATTCATTTAACTTTCAAGAAAGTAAACTCAGGCCAGAAGCACCTCTACGTGAGGAAAACACACAAGTGAGACTTCTCTCCTTCCCTCCTAGGGCGGAAGGCTTTTCAGTTCTTTTCAGGACTACCTCCTTCAAGTCAGTGAGCAAAAGCAGCCCCCCACAGCCATCCTTGGAATTCTCCAGATGTGTTGAGCAGGCTGCCAAGAGGCCACGCTTTGGGAGGTCCAACGGGACACTAGTTCCTATGGGGCCCAGACCAGCCTTTGGGGCACAGGTGTCACCTGCTCTGTCCAGAGCAACAGCAGCGCGTGCTCAGGAAATGCCTGGGAAGGAATGAAGACATGAATCCACGGCACCCAGGCCTAGCATTCGATTTAAAGTCACTGCCTACTGCTTGCTTTTTTCCCCCGATCCCTGCCAAAAAAACTCATCTGACTGGTAGAGCTAAGAGTGATCTAAAATCCTAGAGTGGGCGGGATCTTAGACATGTAATTCCCAGGGACCAGTTGCATCGGAATCCCCTGGGAGCCTTTGATGGTGGATGCCTCTGCCCCTCGCCCAGAACTGCTGAGTCAGTGGTATTGGAGGGAGCCCAGCATGGCCCTGGTCACTGGAATCACAGCCCTGGAGAACACCTGGGCCAGGGATTCTGAACCAGGCACCCCGCAGCTTCTGTGAGCCCGGGAAATTAGATACACACTGTTGATTACATGTGAGAATGTGCGCTCTCCTGGGTGTCGAGTGGGCGGATCAGATTCTCAGAGGGGTGCTGGTCCTTAAAAGTAGTTATGAATCTGAGCCAAAACCTCATGTTTTACAGGGAGATGAGGGACCTGGCCTTGGTAGAGCTGGGGCTGCCCCCAATCCCACACGCTGTCCTCACTCTCACTGCTCTCCTTGGCTTGTAGACACATTTTCATTCCCCTGATTCCCTCTGGGGAGCCACCCTGACCCCCTCGCATCCCTGTGGTTTGGCTGGAACTACCGGGTATGGATCATAATCCTGAAAGACTCATCCCAACTGTCATAATCCCAAATGCTGAAATCCTGAAAGCTCAAAATCCCTAAAGTCTAAATTCTAATGTCTAAAATCCTGAACCTCCACAATTTCAAAAGATTAATTCCAGGTGTTGAAATCCTGAAAGCCGAATTCTGAGTGATTAGCGTGTTTTCAGTGGTGTGCGGGCTAGTTGCCTCATGTTAGGCGGGAGTATTACTTTGTTATTGTCTTGGAAACTAAATATGGTTTAAGGAGGTGCCTATGGGTGCCAAGTTGGTAATGGGTGGACTTGTGGACTTAATTTTACGTGTCAGCCTGACTGGATGAAGGAGAACCTAGAAACGCAGTAAAGCATTCTTTTGGGCGCGTCTGTGCAGATGTCTCCAGAGGAGAGGGCTGAGTCTGAGAGGGTGGGTGGGGAAGCCCTGCCCTGCCCTCAGTGTCGGTGGGCACTGTGTAATCAGCCAGGGTTCTGGAGAGAACCAATAGAGAAGGTGAACTGGTCTCTCTCTGAGGGCTGGGACAGGCTGTGCCTCTGCTGCCTTGCACATCAGAAATGTGACTTCATCAAAGTGCTTATCACAATGCTGTGTGTGAGCATTGCACACGTACATGGAAAGTTTAAAACTTCCTCTGTAAATGATGAGATGCCCTCTTTATGCATCTGCATTTGAGAAGGATAAAGTTTCTTGAGAGCTCAACTCTCTGGATGACTGACTACATATGTGGGGGTGACCTGTCTGGATTTTTTGGTCAATCTTGTCAAAAAACTTAGGTTGTGCTGAGGTAGGGGGATCCTTTTAGCCCAGGAGTTCAAGGCCAGGCTGGGCAACACTGCAAGACCCCATCTCTGAAAAAAAAAAAAGTTAGGGTGTCTGTCATGGTATTTCAGATGACCACAGTTATAAAGCTGGGTTCCCACAATTACCAACCACAGTAGTATGCATTTATACATTTCATTTTTGACCTATTTCTTTATGAAGATGGTTCATCTGCTCAAAATTGCAATACCTGTGTGATGGTTAGTGTACCTGAGTGTTAATGCTTGCACTCATAAAATTATGGCCAATTTTATTTTGTAAAGTGGCCTGCAGAGTGTTCTGTGGTGTTTTTAATATCTCAAATAAATCCCCTTTTCAAAATGTAAACAAACATCTTTTAAATAAACAAGTTTTTTCCAGAATTATATTTTTGGGATTTTGATCTTTCAGCATTGTGAGTTTCCGAATTGCAGACTTTAGGGATTTTTGACCTTTCGGGATTTTAACATTTGGGATTATGGGGTCCAGGATTATGTCTTTCAGGATTACGATCGGTTCCTGAACTAATTTGCCCCAGGGCCGCAAGGCCGGGCCTGAGGGATGCCCAGAGGTCACCAATCTGAGCGCTGGCTCCTCCTGGCCACAGGAATTTGTTAAGGAGGCAAGGCTGATCCAACCCAGGTCTACGAGAGGCCACCCCAGGGCTTGCTGGAGGGAAATGAGCTTCATTTCTGCTGAGGCTGCAGCCCAGAGTTGCCTGGGGCCTGCAACAGAGAGCCTGAGAATGCAGTGTACCCCAAGAGCAGAAAGATGGCGAGAGACATTGTTTGGGGCCCTGGATGAAGCTGTGCCTGTAGCTAACCTCAGCATTTCACTGATGTGAATATATACATCTCTTCTCTTGCCTAAGCTGGGTTTCCTGCAATTGTTACCCAAAAGACACATCATATGCCCGGTCTTTCCAATGCCACTTGCTTCTAGAAAATGTGTGACATGGCCGGGCGCGGAGGCTCATGCGTATAATCCCGGCACTTTGGGAGGCCGAGGTGGGCAGATTGTGAGGTCAAGAGATCGAGACCATCCTGGCCAACATAGTGAAACCCCGTCTCTACTAAAATACAAAAATTAGCTGGGCATGGTGGTGCGCACCTGTAGTCCCAGCTACTCCGGAGGCTGAGGCAGGAGAATTGCTTGAACCCGGGATGTGGAGGTTGCAGTAAGCCGATATCACGCCACTGCACTCCAGCATGGCCCCTGGTGACAGAGCAAGACTCTGTCTCAAAAAAATGAAAAGAAAGTATGTGAACTTAAAACAATTGTGAGTCCCCGAGCCACAATCTCTCCTTCGAGGCCAGCTTCTCCCGTGGCCTTTCTCCCTGTCTCACTTCGCCCATGCTGTTGGCTGAGGTTTGCTTCTGCCCAGTCACCAGGAAGCCCCTCACTGGGGCCTGATGAAAGCTGCAGCTGCCCCTCAAGGAAGCAAGTCCAACTGTTTCCCCAGCAGCCTGGAGGGGCCGGGAGCCATGAAAACCCACGTCCTCTCTGCACATGCGCTCGATAATGAGTTCCATTCACAACGTGCTGCAAAATAACAGCCACCAAATAAAATGCGAGATCGCGGAGTGTTTAAACACAGGGAGTGCAGGTGTTGCTGTGGCTTTCATCCCTGACGCTGTGAACACGCAGCCCCCCTCGCACCCCCGGTTCTGCGAGGCCCAACAGCAATGCTGAAACATGGCTGTCACTGCGGCTGGCAGCTCTGGATGCCAATGCCAGCAGAAAGAAAGCTGGTTTGGAAATCCCTGATAATTGAAGCTGCTTCATAAACAAGCCCCATCTGAAAGATTTTTAACCCAGCGTATCAAGACTGCTTGTCGTCATTCAAGGGAATGGCTTGTGAAAGGCTGGCAAGATCAGACGCACAAGGACACCAGATGGGTGCGTGAAGCACGCTGCTGGGGACAGCCTCGCTGCAGAGGGCCCTACTCCGTGCTGGAAGCTTCTGATTATCCTGGCTCATGGCACAAAGTGCGAGAGCCAGGTGGGGGGTCCAGGGGCAGCCCAGGCCACTCTGCTGAGAGCTACTGCCCTGTGCGTGGCCCCAGCTGCTGTTTTTTTGTTTGTTTGTTTGTTTTCTGCTGTTTATTACAGGAAAGGGAGAATGGTGAAAGCAAAGAATACACAAAACAGGGTGTGCTGGGAAGACCCTCCTGGTGTGGGTGAGGGCAATGGGTGCCTGGATTGGCCAGGGGCAGGCACTCCACTGGCCTCTGGGATTACAGAACTTCAGCTTGGTGGATGCTTCAGGAGGGGAGGTGGAAGGTGCCTTGGGAGGCCTCTAATCCCTGCTCCAGGTAGGCACCCTGGATCAGATGGCTCGGCACCTCCCTGGAGCTTATTAATGATGCAGATGGCAGTGGCAAGCCCCACTGCCCACGCACTAGATTGGAGTCCACATTTTAACAAGATTCTCAGTGATTTGTAGGCATATTAAGGCTGGAGAAGGGCCACTCTGATTGGTGTTGAGAATCATCTGGAAGGCTTGCCTAAAACACAGATACCAGGCACCCCTTCCTCCAAGAGCTACTGAACCAAAACCTCCAGGGGAGGGGCTGGGAGGCCTGTATTTGTAAATCAGCTGCTCGGGTGATTTTCATGCCCAGGCAGGTATGGGAGCCATGGCCCTCATCCACGGTCTCACCCTCAGCCGCACCCTGAAACCAACAAGAGCTTTGAGCATACTGAGGCCTGGGCTCCACTCCCGGAGATTCTGGTGTAATTGGTCCAGGGTGAGGCCTGAAAATGGGGATTTATAAAAGCTCCTCACTGGGTGTGGAGGCTCACACCTATAACCCCAGCACTTTGGAAGGCTGAAGCAGGAGGATCACTTGAGCTCAGGAGTTCCACACCAACCTGGGCAACATAGTGAGACCCCATCTCTACAAAAAATTTTAAAATTTAGCCCAGCATGGTGGTGCACCCATAGTTCTAGCTACTCATGAGGCTGAGGTGGGAGGATCCCTTGAGCCCGGGAGTTTGAGACTGCAGTGAGACAATCACACCACTGCACTCCAGCCCAGCTGACAGAGCAAGACCCTATCTCAATAAATAAATAAATAAATAAACAGGCTGGGCACAGTGGCTCATGCCTATAATCCCAGGAGTTTGAGAGGCTGAGATGGGCGGATCACCTGAAGTCAGGAGTTTCAGACCAGACTGGCCAGCATGGTGAAAACCCATCTCTCCTAAAAAATACAAAACTTAGCCAGGCATGGTGGTGTGTGCCTATAGTCCCAGCTATTTGGGAGACTGAGGCATGAGAATCACTTGAACCCGAGAGGTGGAGGCTGCAGTGAGTGGAGATCATGCCACTGCACTCCAGCCTGGGTGACAGAGCAAGACTCCATCAATCAATCAATCAATCAATCAGTGCTCCTTGAGTGACTGTAGTCTGTAGCCAGGGTTCAGCACCACTTCCCTAATTCAATCTACTTAGTCTACCTAGTCTACTGGGTCCCAGAGAGCTGAGAGGTTCACACTCTGTCATCCTGAGCGTTGGTGTCAGATATCCAATGACAACTGGGATCTCCTGACCCACCCTTGTAATGCCCCCTCTAGCCACACCGCCTGAGGCTCTGTTTGAAGAACACAGGAAGCCTCCTTCTTCAGTGATCTTGAAGCTCATCTCCTGCTTTCATCACTGAAAACTGAGGGTGAAATTTACTCTGGATCCATGCATAGATTTGGTAAGTTGAGAGATATAATGTACATCTTGATCTTAACCAGTAAGCCTCCATTTGCGAAACCCTACGCAAAGCACTATGATATAACCACAAGGAGATACCACTTCACATTCAGTAGAATCACTATTATACATTTAAAAATAAATAAATAAAATAAGTGTTGGTTAGACTGTAGAGAGACCGGAACTCTTGAACATTGCTGGTGGAAATACAACATGGTGCAGCCCCCGTGGAAAATGGTATGCTGCCTCCTTGAAAAATTAAACAGAGATCCACCAGTTCCACTTCTGAGTAGATAACCAAAAGAACTGAAAACAGGGACCTAAACAGATATTTGTACACCAACGTTCTTAGCAGCATGATTTGCAACCACCAAAAGGTGGAAGCAACCCAACTGTTCATCAGCAGATGAATGGATAAACAGAATGTGGTATATACAGCCATGCATTGCTTAACAACAGAGATACTTTCTGAGCAATGTGTTGTTTTGTGAACATCACGGAGTATACTTATTCATACCTAGTTAGGCCACAGTCCTGTATAGCATGTGACTGTACTGAATACTGTAGGCAATTATAATGCAATTGCAAGTGTTTGTGTATCTACACATATCTAAACATAGAAAAGGCGCAGTAAAAATGCGGTATCAGAATCTTATGGGACCACCATCGTATGTGTGGTCTGTCATTGACCAAAATGTTGTTATGCAGTGCATGACTGTACATACAATGAAATATTATTCAGTCTTAAAAAGGAATAAAATTCTGACACATGCTAAAACCTGGATGAAGCTTGAGGAGATTATGCTAAATGAAATAAGAGACACAAAAGGACATTGTATGACTCCACTTTTTGAGGTTCCTAGTCAAATTCAGAGAGACAGAAAGTGGAATGGGGCTTCTGGGGAAGGGGGAAGGGGAAATCGGGACTTAGTGTTTTTAATGAGTACAGAGTTTCAGTTTGGGATGATAAAAAGGTTCTGGAGATGAATGCCGGTGATGGTTGTACACTAATGTGAAGGTACTTAGTGCTACTAAACTGCACTTAAAGATGGTCAAAATTGTAAACCTTATGTTACGTATATTTAACACACACACAAACACACAAGTAGTGAGTAGACACCATGATGAAGGCAACTGGGGAGAGAAGTTCTCTGACCTGGAATAAACTTAAAATATAATGAGCTTCTGAATATATGCATGTATACAAATAAATGGATGGACAAAATGATGAACCATATAGTATTATTATTATTATTATTATTTTAGGTACAGTTTCACTCTTATTGCCCAGGCTGGAGTGCAATGGTGCGATCTTGGCTCACTGCAACCTCTGCCTCTCGGGTTCAAGCAATTCTCCTGCCTCAGCTGCCTGAGTAGCTGGGATTACAGGCATGCACCACCACACCTGGCTAATTTTGAATTTTCAGTAGAGATGGGGTTTCTCCATATAATTCAGACTGGTCTTTAACTCTCAACCTCAGGTGATCTGACCACCTTGGCCTCCCAAAGTGCTGAGATTACAGGCATGAGCCACCATGCTTGGCCCAATAGTATTAATTCTACACAAACCAGAATGCAAATGCTACATAAACTTTTTCAGAAAATAGAGGAGGAAGAATATTTATTTTATTAGTCAGCTTTTCCTTGATACCAAAAACCAAACAAAGACATTATAACTACAGACCAATATCTCTCATAAACACAAATGCAAAAATTCTTAGTAGAATATTAGCAAATTTAATCTAGCATTACATAAAAAAAGAATACGAGAGAGATCCAAGATGGTCAATTAACAACAGCTCAGGATTGTAGCTCCCAGTGAAAGCACAGAGAGCGAGTGGATGCCGCAATTTCAGATGAATTTCTGTGGACCACAAACTGGGAGATTCCCAGAGGAGGAGCCACACAGATCACCAGCGCAACTCTTTTGGCTGGCGCAGCTGTTTTGCCAGCGCACCAGCGTGGCGCAGCGCTTCTCAGTGTGGAGTATACGCGACTGGAGGCCCTTTGAGTCAGGCTCCGCTGGTCCCATCCCCACAAGGAGAACAGCAATTGGAAGCGCTGAGGACTGAGAGTTTCACAGTAAGCACAACTGAACCCGGGAAAGCCAAGCTCAGTGGGAAAGGGGCTCCACCAAAGGAAAACTAAGAAACAGAAAAAACTTCATCACCAACAAGCCGGACGTCCACTCAGACCCAATCTGAAAGTCAGCAATTACAAAGATGATAGGTGGATAAATCCACAAAAATGGGAAGAAACCAGTGCAAAAATGCTGAGAACACCCGAAATCAGAATGCCTCTTCTCCTACAGGGGATCGCAGCTCTTCATCAGCAAGAGAACAAGGCATGACGGAGAATGAGTGTGACGAACTGACAGAATCAGGCTTCAGAAGGTGGATAATAAGAAACTTCTGTGAGCTAAAAGAACATGTACTAACCCAATGCAAAGAAACTAAGAAC